>JABSTL010000721.1:0-24669 GCA_013759095.1 Fusarium sp. NRRL 29148
AGGAAAGGTTTGTCTGTTATGCTTTGAAAAAAGTGAAAAAATACAAGAGATGAAAGGAGTCCAGATATACAATAAAACAGACATATCAATATATATTCTAGAAATAGACCAGTATTAAATTAAGCTGAATGCTTCGTAGGTCTGATTGAAGGACTCGCATTTGTTTATTCGCAACGGCCAGTGACTCATGTGTACTCATGCCCCTGTTCACAGCAACCAATCGCTCAATCTTATGCTTTGTATCAATGACCTAGCGATGATCGCTGACCCCGCAGCTTATAAGAGACGTTTGTCTGCTTTGCATCTATTTCTCTGGACTTGAATCTCACTCCTGCAAATACTTTGAAAATGTCATCCGCAGTAGACATTCAATCACTCCCTTCTGAAGTTCTTAGGAACATTCTTTTCTTCGTACGCAATGGAAAAGATGGCCGAGGCTCGATCAGAAAGTGTCGTTTAGTTTCACATCGCTTCAACAATGCTGCATCACCATTGCTCATTACCGAAGTTTCTGTTTGCTTTACCTCTAAGTCCTTCACGCGTTTAGAAGATATTTGCCGTCACCCCATTTTCAGCAAGTCAGTGCAAAGCGTCAGCATACCACGGTTATGTAACATTTCAATGGAAATACCCAACGCAAGAGCGAGATCCTTTTACTTTAGTATATAGACACAGAAGGGGCTCATAATACGATTATTGAGAGCAGATTTAAATCTTGGCCTGTGCTTTCTCCTTGACCAGTTGTGCACGGAACTGCTTGGTCAGTTGCCTAACCGCCAAGTCCAACAGGACATCCTCGCTTCCCCCAGGAATCCTGGCTCCAGGAACTTCTCGATAAATCTCTGTGTCGTCGTGTCAGCTTTCTGTCTCTGTGTAACGGTATCTGCTGAACGACTTACTCTCGGCAATCTCACCCTTGCCCGTACGCGTATATCCGTTGCCGCCGAACAACAGAACAGCGCATCTTGCGCACTCGTCAAGAACAATGCCAGCGTTGGCTTTGCACAGAGCGGTCAGACCACCGAGTTCTTGGTCTGCTGTTTCCTTGGGCATCTTGGAGAGCTGGTATGCGAATGATTCTACCCAGGACCATTGCGATTCCAGAATTGCACCACATTTGGCCAGTCGGTGACGTACCACGGGTTGTTCTATGAGAGTCTTGACGAAGTCAGCTGTGGATTCCATCTACTCCATCTTCTGAACCTACCTTATTGAAGGCCTTGCGCTGAAGACAATATGCGAAGGCACTGCTCAGAGCAACTCGAGCCTGACGGGTGACACCAACAGAGATGAACATACGCTCGTGGTTAAAGTTGTGCATGATGTACTTCATGCCCTCGTTCTCACGCCCGATCAGGTTTTCCCGTGGGACTCTCACATCATCAAGTTCGATAAAGGAAGTCCCAGCCACAATCTGCCCCGCAACTTTGAGTCGTCTCCTTGTCACGCCAGGATGGTCCTTGAGTGGGACTAAGATTAAAGAAATGCCTTTTCCTCCAGAGTTTTCCTCACCAGTTCGGACTGCCATGCTAGCATAGTCTGCCATCATTCCATTGGTAATCCACTTTTTGGTCCCGTTAATGATATATTCGTTGCCACTCAGAGTAGCCGTCGTGGTGATGTTGGCGACGTCAGAGCCAGCACTAGAGGTGAGATCAGTAATGCACTCATTGAGTGATATCTTGGACACACTCTGGCTCCGTGATAGCAATACATATTCTCTTTCGCCCGCTTAAGAGATCCGGGAGAAATCTTTCTTGTAGCTGAGGGTCTGCATAGTGCAACAGAGGGGGGATACCAAAAGCAACGCCAGTCGTGATGGAGCCAGGTGGTCCAGCAAGGCCAGAGCGGCTCATCTAGTTTTCAATAAAGTCAGCATCGCGATTGAGAAGCCACCTGTGTGGTGCCGTACCTCATCTGCATATATCATCGTATGCAAAGTGTCCCATTCCTCAACAGGGACCTGGCCGGGCATGTGAGTTATGCCTAGCTTTCGGAGCCATTCTACAGGTAAAGGCGCTGGTAAAGACGGCAGGATAAAGTTGCCCTTTGCAAAGACCTCGAATAAAGTGGATGGCACCTCTTCTGCTGTTTCCCAGTCCAGGGCATTCTTGTTTAGGTTCTCATCAACGAATTCACGACAAGCAGCCTGGAATCTGCGATGTGACGCGTTGAAGTACGGCGAAGGGGCGCCTCTAAGCCACGGCGGGTCTGCGAAGGGGACTTGGTGAACGGCAGGGGACATTTTGGAGGTGGCTTAGGCGATATCAAGAGGTTTACAACAGTTAGGATAAGCTATATTTTAATGAAATGTAAGCTTGCACCCATATATAAACAGCATCCCAAGGCTTCCAACCTCAGCAGCGGGGTTTGCCTATTGAGGAAACATCCTCGGCATAATTATCTGGACTACCCCGAGCCAGCCGAGGCATTTTTCTCCCCACTCAAGTGTCTCATTCCAGGTCAGATCAACATGGACGCGACAAATGCCAAAGCTTTGACCAGGACTGAGAGTTGTTTCAATTAATTGCTGGCATGGAGAAACTTCAATGGCGTTTCAGCATTTGTCAGTGTCTCGACTCCAATAAATAGTGTATGTCCACTAATACCCGCTGGACGCTGACTCAATAACTCCTTCTTAGTAAAAGGCATTTTGTGACCCAAATTAAAGGCCAGTGCATTGTAAGCTGGCTCCAACACTGCTGAAGTTAGCGAGCTGATTAAAATTCTCAATGATGGTATAGACACTAACTTGGATTCATAGTGTCGGGAATAGTGCCGTTGCACAACCACTCAGGAATGGGCTTTTGTTTTGAATCCAATGCAGTATGTAACTCGAGGGCCGCCTTGACACGCGCGCCAACGTCTGTGGATCTCCACACGTCCATACCTTGGATACGCAGCGTTTCAGCAATGTGAGAGATGGATGAGATGCCAAAGCTGGTGTGGGCAAAATCTCGGCAGGTCTCCTGCGTTATGCCACTAATTGGGAAGGTTTGTTGATTTTGCCAGTATTTGATAATCTCCGCGGTGGTGTTGATCCGACCACGGCCTTGCACGGGATACTCCCCGTCAGAGGTCAGGTAGATGTACGCGGGAACCCGGCTGGAGAACAACCCCAAGGACTTCTCGTACAGAGCCGCATCTTCAAGGAAGACAGCAGCCCCTATGGTAGACTCAATCATCACTATGAGCGTCAGCAGATCCCCCAGTGACAGTAATACAGAAAAAGTGAACCCACCTAGCTCCCAGTTTCCATTCTTCTGCGGAGCGCCGTTCTCGATGAGGGGGATGTAGGCGTGTCGAAGCATGTCAGAAAACGTCTTGATACTCTTCTTGGACCAGTGTTTATAGCTCGAGCGCATGATTTCACCTGCGCGTACCCAATTAGCGGCTGACCAGGCCGCCTGCAGTAGTGCGTTGCTGTTGTTGTGACCTTGGATCGTGCTAGACCAGGCGTCCATATAATAGACGGATTTCTCAGCATAGTGCTTATCCTTCGTAATCCACCATGCCAATGCGTTCATATATGCCGCCATGGAATCATCGCGCTCCTGATAACACCCAATGTTGGGCGTCGATGTCGGTCCGCACTCAACTGTCTCATATGGCTCGGCCGTTCGTGTAGGCGAGATATACGACATGTTAAGCATGGAATCCAATGCCTCTGTCCAAGGATTCTCCCTAGCCTTGATCTTCTTGGCAACGTAGTCGAGCTGCGGCCCGGAAACGAAAACTCCTGGATGAACCCATGTCTTGGGCGCGTTGGTTGGAATGGGACGATAAGGAGACGCGTTACTATCACTTGCCGCATGTACAGGTTTAAGGGCAAAGGAAGCTTCCAAGCTAAGGATCAGGAATTGGAGCTTCATCTTGTCGGTGAAAGTAAAAATATTTTACTTTGCTAGACTGGTAGAGAGTAGCTGTTCTACCCCGCATGAGAATGAGACCTTATTTTTAGAATCGCAGTTTCCACCAGTAACGTTCTAGTAATCTTTGAGATTTTCCACTAATTAGACTAGCCCCCCCTACTGTTCTCACTCATCCTCAGTTCTGGCGCCTCAACACGTTACTTATTGAAATCCAGTACACAGCAAAGCAACGGCCTACAGTGTCTGGAAAGCTTCACAAACCACGCTGTATAAACCTCAGAAAAAGATGGAAATCAGGCTCAGTTCAATCAATTAACCTAAATAGAGTAAAAACCCTTCTTGTTCGAAAATGCAATATACCGCTTGATTATATCCGGGCTCAGTGTAACATAATGAATCTCGCTACCCGCAAGGCCCTCGATAGCATTCCTCGAGTCATAGATCGGAGAGTGCTGGCTCACCTCGAGTCTTGTAAAATTGCCCAAGATCCTTTCGTCCAGCAGCGGCATGACAGGCGCAAGAGGATCGTCAGGAAGGATCGCTTCAGATAATTGTGCGATCCAGTCAGGATAGTTTGCGAGTTCCATTTTGTAGCCTGTTTGACAGATAAGAGAGCAGGTCTTGTTCACAGACACTGACTCTTCAGTCTGTGGCGCAACAAGGCAGTATGATTTGCCGATGTTCTTTGTGGAGCGTGAGATGTGTAACACAGCCTTAACAACATAGTCAACTGTAACATACGCCGGATCAAGATCGATCTTGAACCATGCACCAAGTTTGATGCAGCTGGAAATGAGTCGTGAAACAAGGTCGTTGGGATTACTCGCTCCCGTGACAGAGTGGCC
This sequence comes from Fusarium sp. NRRL 29148, assembly GCA_013759095.1. NCBI lineage: Eukaryota > Fungi > Ascomycota > Sordariomycetes > Hypocreales > Nectriaceae > Fusarium > Fusarium sp. NRRL 29148. Next base: position 4,718 of record JABSTL010000721.1, read on the forward strand.
AATGATGAAGCCGGGCCGATAAAGAATGATTGGAAAGCCACGATCTCTCATCCGTCGAACCATTCCCTCAGCCGTCCACTGACTCTGAGAGTAGCCCACATCATACCTCACGCCTTGAATATGGAGACCAAGAGGTTCGTCTTCCAGGACTCTTTTGGTCCCTAGGAAATACCCTGTCTGACCCCATGTATCGATGCTAGACACGTAGTGAAATGTCTTGCGTCGCCCTCGAGTAGCAAGACGGAGCATGTTCCGAGTTCCGAGTATGTTGGTATCGTAGTGCTCATGATATGAGTCGCAGAAATTGATCTTGGCAGCGAGGTGAAATACGGCGCTGGACCAATTGGCAAGCCAGTCATACTTGGCCGAACCCAGACCGAGATCTCGACTCGTGATATTTCCTGGTAATAACATGATCTTGGTAGTCAAAGCAAAGTCGTCTGGCCACAGGTTGTACTTTTGCATGTTGGCTTGCAGGCGACGAGCAGCTTCGCCCTCTGTTTGGCCACGAACTAGGCAAGCGACCTGTTTGACATTTGGGTGACGCAAAAGCTCGTCGAGTAGAAAAGCACCAACGAAACCAGTCGCACCGGTTAAGAAAATTTTACCTTCATCTGGGTCTTCCCAATCTGGGGTCTCTTCGATATCATCCACCATGTCCACGTCCTTGATCCACTTATCCGCATCATTAGGTACAGTGATGGACTCTGCGTCATTCACGAGAAACTGAAGCAAGCTTGCAAAGCGTGAGTGGCAGCACAGATCATGCATGGAGATGAGACGCCCTAAATGCTTCTTGATGCGAGCGATAAGGGCAGCGTTTTGAAATGAGGTGGCGCCAAGGGCCATGAAGCCGTCATCGTCATTGACAGGCGAAACGCCCAGGATGTGCTCCCACATAGACTTCAACGTAGCCTTTGTTGATGAAGCAGGACCATTCCCATTCATGAGGATCAAATTGGGGGCGACTGGTTCCGCTTGAGGGAGGCTCTCGGAAAAGGCACGACGATCAATCTTGCCTCTCGCGTCCACAGCGAGATGCTCAACGATTTCAAATCTATCAGGGACCATGTAATGCGGGAGTGTGCTCCGGGCAAACTATACCAGGTCTAGCAATTTGGTAGTGGCTTTGTCATGAGGCACGACAAACGCGACTAGAACCGTAACACCGTCTGGGGCTGGCCGATTCACGACAATGACAGATTGAACAAGTTCGCTTTCGAGGAGACTTCTTTCAATCTCTTCAAGTTCTACTCGAAAGCTTCCATGCTTCAATTGGTTGTCTCTGCGCCCAATGAAATCTAGGCCTCCGCCGTCATCTCTCCATTCGGCCACGTCGCCCGTTCGGTAATACCGACTGTGAGGATCGCCACAGCCATTCTGCGTGTGCCCGATATCTCCATTAAGTACCGGGGTGTTGAGATCAATAAATACTGACTCATCATGAGGTTGCTGATTCAGATAGCCTTGTGTTTGTTGAGGCCCAGCGATGCAGATCTCGCCTCGCTGCTTGGGATCGCGAATGACCTGCTGAGATTGATCGATGAGGACAATGTTCATCTGGCCAACATAATGCCTAATACCAGTCCGGTCACGTAGTGTCTCTTTCAAATCGACCTTCTGCATAGTAACAAGGGTCGTGCATTCAGTCGGGCCATACGTGTTCCAAAGATGCTGGGGAGGGCTGTTCTCAAGAACAGCACGCATGGCCGTTTTGTTGGCAACATCACCAGCAGTGAGCAGATGCCGCAGACAGTGAAAGGAGTTGGGCGATGATTTGGTGATTATATAGAAAAGAGCGGCAGGCATAATCATGATGAACATCCTTTGACGTTCGAGATAGCTCTTCAGTACAGTAGAATCAACCACTATCGCCTTTGGAACGATGACGATAGTGGCGCCGCTGAGAGGCGTAACCCAAACTTCGAAGAGGCTAAGATCAAAGCCAGGGTCGTTGAAAGCAGCCATCCGATCTTCGAGGTCCAGAGGTGTCACCTGCATACTAGTTGCCAAATTCATTATAGCAGAGCTGCTGATCTGGACGCCCTTGGGCTTACCAGTCGAACCGGAGGTGAACAGTACGTGTGTACGACGTGATGCACTCCAAGAGGAATAAGAATCCGTTGCATCAGTGGACAACTCCGAGACTGGTACATCACTGAGATGAAAAAGAGTGACCCCGTCAAAAGAGAAGGTTGAATTCTCATCACAGATGACGTACTGAGCATTGACATCGCTCAGCATGCTCGCAAAGCGAGGAAATGGTGCCGTAGGCGAAATTGATACACAAGTTCCACCGGCGAAACGGATGGCTAACTGCGCGATAATCTGACGATGACCAACATCGAACAAGACACCCACAGTTTCGCCGTATTTGACTCCGCGTTTCTGTAGGAAGCGGGCAATCTTCTTTGTGGAGCTGACGAGCTCGCCATAAGAGATCGAACGAGCGCGGTCAACAACAGCAATCGCTTCTGGAGCAGTAGTGCTCCAGGAAGTAATCTTGTTCTCCATTACTCTGACTCGGACTAATGGCAATTGAATAGTGAAAGATGTCAAACGAAATCTAGATTCATTTTTGTTCTTGTTGAGCAATTCGTTGATGTCGTGTCTTGAACTTCTTATTCTTTGCTATCAGGCATAAGAGACACTGCCCTAGATCTGTAGCATGGTACTGCGGGCAGGGCGAGAGCGTCTTGCTTTGGCCGTTGGTCGTTGGTCATCACAAAACTGCAGGAGAAGCAACTAATGCAGCGCTAAAGCGGTTTGGCAGCCTGCAGGCCCATTGTACAGTTGGTGGTGAGTCCTTGGCCAATGCCTCCCTCACAGTGAATTGGCGAGCTCTGAGTGCTCACAAGCGGGCAGCAACGACGGCGCTTTGACGGCGTTTCCAATCACGGGACCACGTAATACAGGCTAGTCATGTCCTACAAGACAAGAAAAGGTGACTCGCCATATGTGACACCTCGAAACAAACATCACGAGGCCGACTGAGTCAATAGTGCTATGCAATATCGTTCTTCGTGTTCCCATACAGCGTCACACAGCGCCCGCACCGATAGATACGATGGCGTCCTGGGGTGCTCTGTAGTGGCTATAAAGCAAATGTTGCTGTCTTTTCAACATTGCCGCAGACCCATGATGTGGTGCTGTATGATAGCCTCGTACACACAAGTATCCGAGAAGGAATCTATAGGAGTCGTGCAACTGATCTTTCTTTTGCCCACAACGATGTTGATAGTCTACACAAACGCTTGCTTGATATCAAGCATCAGTACGAGGGAGTTAGAGCAGGACTCGCTCTTGTGTTTGTTGCACTGGAGTCTTTCTATAGTATGGACGGAGATGTGGCGCCCCTTGAAGCAACTGCAAGAGAGGTGAAAGCTCAGCTTCCGCATGGAAAAGCTATATTCGTGATCAATGAGGCACACTCCACGGGATTGGTAGGCCCGCAGGGGCCAGGGCTTGTGTCTCACTTGGGCCTGGAGAAAGACTTCTCCATTCGAGTTCATACTTTTGGTAAAGCACACGGGGTTTCTGGCGGTAAGAATCAAGTCTTGTTATATCTATGATTCACTATCAATTACTCACTGAAACTCACTGCTGTTGTTTTGTCAAGCAGGGAGTGCAAGCAAGTCCTGCTCAGTTGTGTGCATGGACTCATTTTCTCCACTGCGAGGACCTTCATCACGCTGGCGGCAGTCAAGGCTGGGTATAGTATTTTATCAAGCATTGAAGGCGAAAGAGTATGTTGCAAGCTCGTCGATATCACGCATATCTGCTAATCTGGGGTACACTAGAGACGAGACCTCGTACAGTCCAACATACATCTGTTCTACGATGCTGTCGACAAGCATCCATTATGGTCAGGCTGTCAGCAACTCGGTATCATTACTATTCCAATGAAGCCTAAAAATGATGGTGCAAAGTCTCCCATCATTCCAATCATTTCTCCCCACGACGGAGCAGCAGCTCCTCTGGGACAGTTCTTGAGCAAAGAAAGGTTCCGCGTTCTCGCAGTTCATTTCCCTGTTGTGCCCAAGGATCAGGAGCGCGTGAGGATCAATTTGCACGCAGATCATACATCTGTCCAGATTCTTGCACTCGTCAATCTGATCCTTGAGTGGACTCAGTCGCGCCGAAGGGTTGTCAGGTCTGAGTCTCACCTCTACGTATTTGCATCCGGTCACGTGGCCGGGAGCGTTATGATCTCCCCGCCGCCAACTCAATTGAGCCGCATCGGGGACAATACAACCCTCATGGGCCAAGCCCCGGCAAAGCCTACCGAAATAAGTAGTATTGGTTGATAGACTGCTTAATAAAAATATTATTTCCTCAAAGATCGACAAATAAGAAGTGACCAAGCATCTCAGAAACAGAACCTCGAATCATTTGTCTTGCTGGGCTTCATTACTTACTCGACGAATAATCGAGATGGACCCAATAGAGCAACAGTTCAGAAATGACTTAGCAAAGGTTCTACCAAGCCTGTCAACCGCGACACAAGCCGTACACGCTGATGATGTCCTCAATAATGTAGACGACGTGGCACCCCCAATTCACGTCGCCGCAACCTTCCGTTATCCACGAGCTCCGGACCGCATGCGAGAACACCACGAGAGACCTTCGTATCCGGTTCTAGATGTCGGGGAGCACTGCTACTCGAGGCAATCCACGCCAGGATTGTCGCGGCTCGAAGCCGTCTTATCTTCCATTCTAGGCCAACCCTGCATTGCCTACTCATCTGGTCTTGCAGCATTTCATGCCTTGCTGATCATGTTGAGACCTAAGAAAGTCTCTATTGGTGCTGGATATCACGGATGCCATGGGACATTGGAGCTCTATGCCCGCTCGTCTGGCACAGAGGTGCTCTCACTCGACTGTGCTGTCGACGAACTAGGTCCAGGCGACTTAATACATCTAGAGACACCTGTCAACCCAACAGGAAAAGCCTTTGACATTCAGTATTACGCAGACCGCGCCCATTCTAGAGGTGCCTATCTCAGCGTAGACTCGACGTTTGCGCCCCCTCCACTCCAAGACGCGTTCATTCAAGGTGCTGATCTTGTTATGCACTCTGGCACAAAATACATCGGAGGCCATTCTGATTTCCTATGTGGTGTCCTGGCCATCAAGAGCGGCAGCCCCGGCAAGGAATGGCTACAGCAACTTCATCGGGATCGATTATACCTTGGGTCTGTCATGGCTGGTTTTGACAGCTGGCTTGCAACCAGGAGCATCCGCACTCTTGAGATGAGAGTTCTCAAGCAAAGCCAGTCAGCGGAGGCTGTGGTTAGTTCATTGAGATCTGGATTATCAGGATCTTGTCGTCAGCAATCCTTGATAAGTCTCAGCGACAAAGAGGTTCAGATCATTCAAAAAGCTGTCAAAGAGATTCACCACGCAAGTATCCAAGAGGAAGCCGATATAGAAGGAAGTTGGCTACGAAAGCAAATGCCCCGAGGATATGGACCCGTGTTTTCTCTAACGCTCCACAAGGTGGAATATGCCAGGAATCTCCCGTCCAAGTTGATGCTCTTCCATCATGCAACCAGTCTCGGCGGCGTAGAAAGTTTGATCGAGTGGAGGACAATGACAGACTCGACGGTGACCAAGGACTTTCTGAGAATTAGTATTGGTGTGGAGGATCCAGGAGATCTTTTAGCGGATTTGCTCCGAGGTCTGGAAGCTGTCGTGGCTGAGGCTAATTGACAACTGCGTATCGGCAAAAAGATCAACTACGGGTGACTAAAGTCTTGTCTCCTGTTCAAGCTATGGGTCTTGGTAGTGCCCTCGATCCTGCAATGTTCTATCTCCCATGTATATACTACAGCGTACTAAGACTAAAGGTTTCCTACTTCCCAAGTTCCGAAAAAAGGACCGCCCGAATCTTGGAACTGAAAGAACGGGTCATAGGCCATATCCAAAGACATTGGCCAAGAAGCAATGGGCGTATGTTCAGCGGAAGCTCCAAAGGTCTCTGGACGAGAGGAGGATTGAGCTGTAGGATTTGCCTGGGACTCCTGGGTTCCCTGACCAGATCTCGTTCTTCGCTTTCCTGGCTGTGGCGGCAGTGCCTGGCCATTACCCAAACTGAATTCAACGGTTGGGCTGTGGAAATTATCTATCTCAACGATGTCTTCCCCGTCATCGGTGTTGTCCTCTGGAAATAGAGAGCTGCCATCGAAAAGACTTCTTGTCTGGGGAGAGTTCGTTGTTCCTCTGTAAGCGCCAGAGTTGTAAAGAAGAATATCCCACATTAAACGCGTGTTAATCGAAATGGTCCTCGGTGGAGGGACCTCTTGGTCCTTCTCTTGCTCATGACCGATTTCGAAAGCCGCCCGGATCAAAGACTGGAGTCTTTCGTGCTATGGAAAAATGAGTATTTCGCTTTAGATACATATGTATCATGATACTACTTACCAACCATCGGCACGACGGCCAGAGCAAAGCTAATTCAGCTAGAAATGTGACACATTTCGCCAGTCTATCGAGGGCTGCCTCCCTGGTAGTTTTGTCAGCCGCCCGACAAAAGTAGATATGAATGGTTGCCGCTATCGCCGCACAATGACCAATGAATGGATCCGAGACGCGGTATTCTTTATGGGCGACCATCTCGATGAGGCGTGCAACCCAAGTGCTGTGGATGAAAGCAAGTTCAGAGGATGTCTTCCAGAATGTGTTTGGAACTCCGAGTTGAGCAGATTGTTGGGGCCGCGATGAATACAGAAAGGGATGGTTGAGCATATTATGTATTGTGTGATAAGTGAATTGTTGGTATACCCACGGACTCCAGTATCCTCGGTTGTTTTGAAGGTGTCGGCCTTCTTGGTCAGTAAATCGCGCGCTGTCGAATCGGTGCCGGTCCGGGAATTTAGTTTCTGAGTCCATGAGATAGGCGTTGATGACGGCGTATCCAGACTCAATAGACCAAGGAGGGGGGGCGTTGTTCGTCTGCTGGGCCCATTGCTTAACGTACGTGCGTACCTCTCCCCACAGTGTAGACGTCTGTAACATGTAGGCCCATGTCCCGCTCTTCTTATCCGCACTCGTTGTTTCGTCTTGTCCTGAAATACCCTCGTGTGGGATGGCTGGGGGCATCTCATTGACGATCTTGCGCGGGTCATTATACGTCGCAATGTATTGCGGCCTTGTTATATCTTGCAAGATATCAGTGGTGAAGGATTGGTGTCCATACATCTGCTGTAGTAAGTGCAGACTCCAAAACACTCTTCTTCGCGTTTCTGCATGTGTACCAAAGTCTTCAAGAGCGAGGGTCTCAACATCAAGATTGGCACATTTAGAAAGCGTAAGTGCCATGCCCACATGCAGATATGCGAGGGTTGTTTTGTTGGCTATATGACCTGCTCAGCAGATACCTAACCAAGGAGGGTAAGCTGGGGACTCACCTTGTATATTGGCCAGTGTTAGCATGCAGAGGTTCTGGATTGTAGTTATTGAAACCTTGCCCTCGCTCACCTGCCGCATAATTCCCTCTCTTGCAGCCTGTGCATATGTTTGGCTCAATTCGTGCACACGACCTCGAAAGAAAGGGTGCTTCGAATGGCACGAAGCCAGGGCCAGCAAAGTCAACAGTGTCTCCTCACTATAATCTTGCATGGAAGAAAGGTCTTCCCGGTTGAATAGCCATAAAGGCTGCTTGTGACAATATTGGAAATATGCATCAATAACATCTTCCAGAACATCGCTCGGTGGCAATATGCTGCTTCTCCTCCTTAGTACTTAGCCAACAAGCTGATCTAGCAGACAAACATTTCTCAACCCACCTAGTCGTCATAGAGCTATCCATCTCAACACTAGGCGAAAGTGGTAGCTGCCAGTCCGGAAATTGGCCCGAGTTCTCCGAGATTCTTGTGGTAAAGGATTCCATTTCACTATTCAGTCTACTTAGCTATATTTAGCATCAGTAGCCACATAAGTTTACCGAGAAAAGGTGGGAATTGTTGATCATACTCTTGCCTTTCCATCATACGAATTTTTGCTTCGAGCTGTGCAAGCCGTCTCTCCTAAACAGGACCCATCGTGAGTAACATGACTTCACCATGCCTGGGCGCCTCTATCAAGCATACTGTGTCTGTAGAATTGCTCCCATTTTGAGATCCCGAGGCCAGAGGGTTTCCTCGAATCTCTGGGTATGTGCACGTTTTTAAAAGTCGAGTGCAGCTCGAACAAGCTGGTCTCTCGCCCGGACACCGAGTCTTCTTCCTCCTGCCCATTCTTTATCAGTATTGCATCGCCTGCTAGTGCTAGAGGAGCGAGACAAACGCAGCAGTTGGCCACAAGACGACTCACCGACAGTTCTCGCACGCCTGGTGCAGACGCTTATGCGATCGTCCGCTGTACATGACGTGTATTTTCTCAATCTAGGTACAAGACGAAAGATGGCAAGAAAAGAGGGGTGCTGTCTCGGTATGAACCTGGGCGATTACTTTTCTACACACGGTCTTATCAAATGCGGGGACGAGTATTGGAGTCAGACTTAACTGTATTGAGTGCGGGGCCGACGGTGGTAACGCGCCGTTAGTGTGGCTAGTCCAGGGTAGGTTATCAACTGAGACTACTTGCACCATGGATAGCACCCTGAGAAATAATTACCCTATCTACAACTCTGAAGGATTAACTCTTATATTCCTCGCTACCTTGTCTTGATGTTTAAATATATAATAAGGACATCGCGACTTTTTGCAAAATTAATAGAACTTGGTTATTGAGTATTGCTGTATTCGAGTAAAAACCTCACAAAACTGACAAAATGCATAACCAAAACATGTGTATCCCATGCGTTAGAGAACTATTTGCTTAGAGCAGAAAATACATTTATGCTTTGCCTGTATATAACAGTTTCTTCAAATATCCAAACAGATCTTGCTACTGATCTGATAATAGCTGGCTGGCAACAACGATAGACCGAGCGTCAATTCAAATCCTCTTCCTGATGAGTCTTTATAACGCAGTCGCTGGTCGGATATGCGATACAGAGTAGGACAAACCCTTCCTCTACCTGCTCATCATCCATGAAGGCCTGATCGCTCTGGTCGACCGTTCCCGAGACGAGTTTGCCAGTACAAGAAGAGCAAGCCCCTGCCTGGCGAGAGTAAGGCAGGCCGATGCCGTTCTCCTCAGCTTGGTCGATGATATACGTTTTGCTATCGCAACTGAAGGTATATTCTTTACCTGGACTCTGTAAGGTGATTTCGTATGATGGCATGTTGGGGTATTGGTGGATATTTGAATCTAATTGGAAATGGGAAGATGTGTGTGAGAATTGAGATGATATAACATGTCTTTCTTGGGTACTGCTGGAACAACTTAACAAAGTACAAGACAAGATTATACATCAAGACCTTTTATCCGAACGGAGAGCTCATGTTTGTGTTGGTTGAAAGCAACGTTATCAATTGGGAATATTCTGATCTCGGAAGCCGATTCTTGAGGCCTTGCAAGTATGGGTAGGACAAACGATGGGGGCCCAACAATATGGGGAGATGAGCACTTGGGCTACATTTTACCAAGAGCTAATTGGAACAAATTCAAGATAATGGAAACATTTCAGCCATAGTGACATCATCTATAAAGCTGAAGATACGAGAATTTCGTTTGCGGTGACACTGGTTGCGTCAGATAATGCTCTGCCCAACTGTAGTAAGCATTGTGAAGCCAAGAAGGTCAAAGATATATGTTGCTGACCAGGGAAAACAACAGCCACAGAAAGGATCCGGGTATGACAGCATGTCTGGGCGGTAATAGACCACAAAAAAGGAGCGAACCAGAGTCAGACCATTACTAACAATAAAAGCCTGTAGATGGAAACCAGACAAATGACAAATGTTTATAGGTATTCAGCCATAGCTTTATGGAACTCCATGTCATCCCAGAATATCGAACTGAAATGCATCTGACTATGTCAATTTCTACATGAAGGGCGTGCCCAAGTGCCCAGTTTGTCGCTTCAGCCGACGTGTTGTCCGTATCTTGAACGACCATGGCATTCAGTATAGTTCTTTCAATGTGCTGCAAGACGAGGCCGTTCGCCAGGCCATCAAAGAATATGCCGACTGGCCAACATTTCCCCAGTCATGGGTTAAAGGTAAATTAGTTGGCGGGCTCGATATTGTAAGTACCACTCGATCTACCGAGTACGTGATGTTGATGATGATGATGAATAGGTAAAGGAAGAATTTGTCGCCAACCCAGGGTTTTTGAGTGCACGCAAAGTACCTGGAATAGAAGAACATAGTGCGCGGGACATGGCTTAGTGGATGGATACGGATGATCATTTATGCTGCATTATTAAAGGATTCGATACAAGAGTGAAATACAACACTGACGCCCTAAATGGCTTAAAACTTTGCTCTGTTACTGATGCCTCTGTGACCCGTATGTACACAGTACAATCTGTAATCCTACAGTACTAGATGATATCGATGTCTAACGCCCCATCGCCATATCTGTACGAAAGAAGCTTGTCATGTACAGCGCACCGCATGTATCGCAAACATCACCACTCCATATCAACACTATCAGCCTTGCAAGCCAGTCCATCGCAGAACTCATCATCCACCTTTGTGATCTCAGAACTTGATACATGCCGCCGAGCAGGCCATATCTCCCCCTTCGACTCCTGCTCCTTTCTACGATGCTCAGTCACAATCTGTCTCACCGTGTTCTGGAAGAAGATCGGCGCACTCTCCAAGTCAGGATGCAACTCTCCGTTAGTAAAGACACCTGCTTCCAAGTTCTTCTGCACTGCGTCGCACAGATATTTGTCTTCCCCGAGAACTCGCTTGAAGAAGGAATTAGTTCTTTCGAATTCTTCGTCGGTGGCGTCTTTATGGCGATAGACCTCGTACTCCATTGAGCATGTGCCGACCGATGTTGGTACGCATCGCATCATGTAGAAGAAATGCGGCCTGTTTGGTTAAGGGACAGATTAGCTCTGCCGATTCATGAAGCGCAAAAATGAGCTAGCACTTACGAAACAGTCATGCAGGCGTTGGGGAAATAGTAAGTGCTGCTGATCTTGATATCGTCATGTTCAGTTCCCTTCTTTGGTCGTGAGAAGTGCTGGATGTAGCCTGACTTGGAGACCGTATAGTAAAAGGTCAAGTCTGTTATGGCCTTGACATCTGGGTGCGCAACCTGGCAATGATAACACTCATTATAGTTATCAGCAAGTGTTTTCCAGTTGTAATTGCCTTGCATGCCCCAGACGTGATCAAACTGATATTGAGAGAAGTCAAAATGCTGGAACCTCTCCTGAGAGTCAACACCCTCAAAGTCGTCCGTCCATTTCACTTCTGGCTCTGGGGACGCATCCAGGTTGACCCAGACGAAGCCAATGGCATCGATATGAATATGGACAGGAAAAAGGCTATGGTTTTCTTTGTTGAACGTTGGAACGGTGTCGAAGCGCGGGGCCTTGGCAAGTTTTCCGTTTATGCCGTACGACCAGCCGTGATATTTGCAAGAGAAGATCTTGGCGTTTCCCGCCTCTTCTGTGACGATCGGAAAGGCTCTGTGCCTGCAGATGTTGTGAAAGCCGTTGATGGTCTCACCATCCTTATCGAGACACAGCACGAAAGCGTAGCCAGCCTCTTCGAAGCGGAGAAAGTCCCCGGGCTTGGTGAAGCGCAGTTTGTGGGTGGCAAGAAGCCATCTCTTGGAGAAAATGGCGCGTCTCTCAAGTTGATACATTTCATCCTGCCGATACCACGACGCGGGAAGGGCACGCGGTTCTTGGGCATATTCCTTGGACAGAAGTGCATCCCCATTTGCCCTGGTCATTGCCAACACAGAACCGAGTTTTGAGAACATGGTGATAACCTGAGATTGTTAAAAGTAGACAAACGTATAAGCGGCAGGTGTTCAAGTTGGCTTGCAATTAAGAAATAGATTAGATATAATTGAAAGGCATACGAGAACCATTTCTTGACTCATCTAGCCATCCTCTAACCACGTTCCCGTCATCTATGAATGGGAGACATGGCTTGCTTACCATCAGAGAGTTCAGACGGACCGAGCTCCCCGTATGCTTCCATATCTGGTACCGTCATTGTTTTGCAACTGGTCATAATCTTGGTTATGACGATACTTTGACTGGTCTGGAAATGTGTCCCATGACCATCGCCTTGTTCGGGCATCCGACAATCTCCCCGCCCCGCTCGGTGCCGCTCTCGGGGAGGCCAAAGTGGCATCCCCCGACCACGTGCTAGGTTATCAGTAACAGTTTAACCCCCTCACTAACGTCGGAATGCGGACTTGGTACGCCGTCCCGAAATCAACTCCTTCTGATTCGTTGGATTACATAGAGCAGGGTATGTAAGGGTCTGTAAGTACCAAGCAGTAATCAATTGATGCGTAACATTGCTCTGGGAGACGAGCTAAGGCACCGGGGATTGCGATTCCTGTCCGCCGTACCACATACCGTATCTCAATACCCGCTCCACGAACAGGATCGAGAGTATTAGACTGATGCCAACTTGCAAATCAACGAATCAAGAGTAATCAATGGTAAGCTATACCAGGTCGTGAAATGTGTTTATCATTGCTGGCTAGATAAGAAGGGCGAACCCAAAATCGGAGCTAATGAATTGATTAAGATTGACAATAAAAGAGACGTTGTGCTCCACGTTCTGGCTTAGAGTTTCCACAATTTCGCCATTTTTAGACCAAAGTAGCCTTCACATACACCATTTTCTCTTCATATTTTGCTGTTCATGTCAGACAAATCCACCACCGACGGTCCAGTTATCATGTCTCACCAATCTGACAAGCTCTCTGACCGAGAACGCTATGCCGACCTACGCACCAGTGGTGACCGGCATGGTGAGTCTCGAAGTTTCGAGATGGGAACAGAGGATGACCAAATCTTCTCTATGCGGGAGATCGACCCAGTACTTGATGCCAAGATGCGCCTCATCAATAAGGTCTCCTAAGCTCCAAAGCAACGATACAAGAACAATCCCGAGACTAATCCATCACTGTATAGACAATGGATGAAATCGGCTGGACAAACATGCACCTAAAGCTGTTTTTCCTCAATGGCTTTGGCTACGCTGCTGACTCTCTCATCCTTGCACTTCAAGCTGTGACTGCCAGCCAGGCTGCTCTCGAGTTTCGTCCTGCCTTCTCTTATGGACTCAATGTGGCTGTCTATACCGGAATGCTGGTCGGTGTATTATTCTGGGGACTAGGTAACCCTATATGACCCTTCTCGTTACGTGACAAGAATCTTATTTGCTGCTTAGGTGCGGACGTCATCGGCCGTCGTTATGCTTTCAATATTTCACTCTTCTTATCTTCCGTATTCGCCATTGCCGCCGGTGCGTCACCTAATTGGATTGTCCTTGCAACTTTTGTCGGTCTTGCGGCGTAGGTTCCTCGCCATCCAGATAGCAAAGTTACTAACGGTAGGTCGCTAGATTTGGTGCTGGTGGCAACCTTGTTCTTGACACCACAGTATTCCTCGAGTTTCTTCCTGGCAACAGGCAATGGCTTGTTACGTTGATGGCCTGCTGGTGGGGTCTCGCATATGTCATTGTTGCCGCCTTTTGCTGGCCAATCTACTCGAACCCCAAGTATGTCTGTATAGACGCTGACACTTGTACCAAAGGCAACAACATGGTTAGTACAGGCACCTGATGCACAATAACCTTGCTTCTTAGAGCTGATCTGTATCAAAGGGCTGGCGATATGTCTGGTACGGCAATGGAGCTCTCGTATTTGTATGCAGCATTTTGCGAGTCACTGTGATTCGACTCAAGGAGACCCCTAAGTACCTCCTCTCCAAGGGAGACGATGCTGCTGTGGCTACTATCTACCAAGATATTGCAAAGAAATATCATCGGCCATGTAGTCTTACCGTTGAGGCACTTGAGTCTCTGGGCACCATCGAATCCACCTATGGTAAGTCAAGGTACAGCGCCGGTGAATTCTGGGCGCATATCCATGGATTGTTCGTGACAAAGAAGCTCGCCATCTCAACGATTTTGATATGGATATCATGGCTTCTGATTGGTAAGGCAGCAACTAGCTTGCATTATGATGGTAACTAAACATGTGTAGGGCTTGCGTACCCACTGTTCTATGTCTTTCTCCCTGATTATCTTTCCAGCCGTGGTGCTCAAACAGGAGAGTCAGGACCATATTATCAGTGGAGGAACTACATGCTCAGCAGCGTCACGGGTATCTTCGGGCCAGTTGCCGCTGGATTCATGTGTAATTCCAAGCTGCTTGGCCGCAGGTATACTATGGCAATTGGAGCGATCATCACAATGGCCTTCTTTTTTGCTTATACCGCCGTCAGGACTCCGGCTCAAAATGTTGCCTTGAGCTGTGTTATAGCTTTCACGTTAAATATATACTATGGGACCTGTGAGTTACTGGTGCCTATATCGATAATAAGAACCCCACTGACATGGATTCTTCCCAGTATATGCGTATACTCCAGAGGTTTGTGAAATTTGCAATTGGCCTGAGTATAGCTGTATCGACTGACACAACTCAGGTGCTGCCATCGGCTCACCGCGCAACTGGCAACGGAATAGCTGTAGCAGGAAACCGCATTATGGGTCTGGTATCCTCATTTGTAGCAGCTTACGGCAACACTGCGACTTCAGTACCCATCTACGTATGCGCTGTGCTCTACATCGTCATGGTAAGCTTTGCTCCTGATAGAATCACCTCAGAGTTGCTTCTAATCCGGATGTCTTAGGCCATTATAGCCGTGATCTTACCATTTGAGCCTTATGGGAAGCGATCTATGTAGGGAGAAGTGACGATATGATTTTGATGTCAATACTTGCTCAGGAACGTCTTCCATCCTCAAGGTGGTCTGTGTTACCTGCCATTAAACCGACACTCTCCTTGCTTAATCGTTTTAATTATAGTTTGTTACTACCTTATCGTCCTATGAATTTCCTCACGGGCATGTCAATTCTCTGTCAGTAGCGTCATTACACGTAATGCAGCCTAATCCGTCCAACCTTCTTCGCCAGTGCAATAGCATTCTCTTCAATAACCTCCAAATCTACTTGCTTCAAGACGGCCCCCAAAGGCGATTTGGACTAATTTCTTAGTTGAGATGGCCCGGGAAGCGCACTCTGATGACCAAATATTTACGCCAATAGTCATAAAAGGCAGATTTGGTCAACCGGAACATGCACGTTCCCTTTTCTATATACTGCATGCAGATGGAGGTGGCATTATATCATGAGTGCAGCAAAAAGACGCGTAAGAGCTTGCGAGGTAATGATGGCGGTATACATTCCAGTACTAAATCTTACTTCGAACAGTTGATTGAATCCCCGGGATGACAAACTTGGAGAGATCCTCAGTTGTCTTTCCATCTATAGCCAGTTCCGCCATGACGCGGCCGATAACAGGTGCAAATTTGAAACCGTGAGCCGCCCCCAATGCAACTAAAATGTCGGGATACTGATCTAGTGCGCTAAGTATGAATTGTCGACCCGGAGTTATCGTATACTGGCATGTAACTGTGCGAAGGATCTCAAGTTCCTCATCTTTAGCTATAAAGTCCTTCATGAAAGCGTTCAACTCATCCAAGAGCTTCGGGGAGTGGATGTATGACCGTTCCTCGGGGCTCATTCGGTTGTTTGACACGTCGCGGCCCGCCTTGATAGTAGGTTCGCCGAAAGTGGGAAACCCGTAGAATGTCTTTCCCTCAACCACTCGAATCCATACAGGGAAGTGCTCGGGGTTGAAGAGAGATGGTTCCTTGGGTGAGAAGTACGTTACTTGCTCTTGCATAACCTCTAGTGGAATCTGTGCACCGAGGGGAGCAAGGAGTTTGTTGGTCCAGGCGTCCGCAGCCAGAATGACCTTGCGAGCCTCGAAATCGCCCTTTGCTGTCTTGATGATAACTCCTTTGTTTTTTCGGTCCTTCGTGAATGGTATGATTGTAGTTACCGGTGTGTTCTCTTTCAGAATGGCTCCGCGAGCGCGGGCAACGAATTGCATCGCCGTCACCGATTTAGCCGCGTGCGCAATGCCAGTATCTGGGGTGTACACCGCATTCTCGTCGTCGCCAATGTCAAGTTTGGGCCATCGCTTATTGACCTCTTTGGCACCTAGAAGCTCGTAGGGTACGTTGTTGGCATCAAGGCTGGCAGTGTAATCCGAGACTTTGAATCCGGATGTCCAGGTGCGATCATTCGCAAGTACAACGATGCCACCAGTGACAGTCAAAAGCTTCAAACTGGCGTCGTTCTCCAGCTCGGCCCAGTCTTTGTATGCGGCTTTGGCGAGCGAGACGTATTCCGGAGCATCGTATGCTGTGCGGACAATGCGAGACGTGTCGTGAGATGCGCCTCGAACGTGGCCAAACTCGAACTGTTCAAAGCCCACAACCTTTGCTCCCTTTCGCGCCGCTTGCCAGGCTGCGGCGCTTCCAAGGGCCCCGAGGCCTACTACCGCGACATCAAACTTTTCCATGGGGAGGTTCTTGTTGTTGTTTCTGGTATTGTAAATTGTGTGATTTGTTGTCAGTTACTCAAACCTGATAATGACAGGAAGCGATTGATATTTTATGGTTTTGTTAGTGCAGATAATATTCACTAGGCCAAGGACGTTGATTGAAACCTGAGCAGTGGGTAGATTGTCGGATCGACAAAGCCGGCTATGACCGCTGAGGGGTACATGCGAGCGACAGTCCGACGGTCGGGGAGCATGGCTCCCCGACCGACTCCTTAGTTATTGGTAAACAGCACGGACAGATTTGGCCGGCTTTATCGATCCGACCAGTGACAATTTGCCCACTGCTTACTGTCCTACCCTAGGACTTTACCAGGCGCTTGATCACAGTACTAGGTAGCACATTGACGCTTTTGTTGCATCAGTCGGCGACCGTGAGGACAGCCCTGGCGGCGTCCTCTTGAATGGTCAAAAGTCATTAGTGCTAACTTTCCTCTCCTCGGAGGTCACGAAGTGCACACTGGTGGATGCTAGACTCTCATCTGTGTTCAGAATCAATAGTGGACTGCAATGCCCCAAGACCATGGCTGGCTGAAGTACGGGCCAGAAGTCTATACTCCATGGCACGTTGGCAGTCTGTCAGCTGGAGTAAAAGTCTAAACTGAAATAAAGATACGTCTCCCAGATGCAAAGGAGGAATGAAATACAAGCCTTGATTGATGGCAGATTGAGACTAAGGTATAAGCATAAATGTCTTGTGTTTTAAACATTGGCGCAGAGAGGCGCCTTTTATTCTTTCAGCTGCTCTTGACACCGCCAATTAGAGGCTGAAGGGAGCACAGCGTGCCCACAGTTCCGCAACGACACGGAGCTGAAAGTCGGAAGGGTCTCAGAAACGAAAAGTGATGCGGTGTCTTTTTAGTCATTTTTCCCTGGCAAACAAGATCAGCGAGTGCTTTCCTCCGCTCTACGAGCATATTTCCTTCGAGTCTGCCAGGCTTATCATCATGAGTATTAGTCCTGTATAAAACATCAGCCACTATCGTCTCAGTGTTACCGCCATTCGTATGCACAGTAAGAACGTGCAAACGGCCGTGATTGCGTAAGACACAGGCTATCACAGAATATCAAAAACAAAACCATGTGTGGTATCAGATATCACATTATTTGTGATTTCAGGGAGTTTGTGGCTGCCTGGCTGTCTGCAATGTAGGGCAGTTCAGCCTGGAGCGCCACCACGACGACGCTGGCCAAGGCATATTCGTAGATTTGAATCAACCACACATCTTTCCAACTATATATACCTGTTGTATCTCTACTTGATTGAATGGATCCTCACAAACAACTGCCTTCACAACATTCTACCTTCCCTGGTTCTTCTCATTCCACATATTTCACCTTTACAATGGTCAAAGACTACGGCGTGTGGCGTGCTAAGCCTGTCAGCTACACCTTTGAAGACAGAGAAGCTGATCCTAACTCACCTCACCTCTCGCTCTACTTCGATGATGGTCAGGGTGTAGAAGGTCGAGCTGCCATCAACATCAAGTCAGGAAATAAAGAAGAGTCCCGTCTTGCCTACTGGACAGTTTCAGATTTTACCCATAATGTCACCACCAAGCTAGCTGATCTGAGGAACGGCTTCCACCATCTTTCAGGTGCATCGGAACAAAGATTTGATGGCCTTGCGCTGGACTATATTCGCAGCAACCTCTTCAACCGCGCCTGTGGTCGCATCCTCCCTCATGATGTTGACGGAGCAGACAATGATATCCTCGACCAGTTGAAGCCTATCATCGATCGGGCCATCTCTGCTCAAGCCACAGTTTACATTTATGGCTCGGAGTTCAATAAGGGCAAGGGTATACACAACGTCCACATGAATCAGGGTAATTCCGGACGCTGGCTTAAAGACAATGGCGTCTTCCAGGACGGTGGTCTGATTTTCCAATTTGAAGATCATTGGGAGGCTGTTTTCATTGGCTTTGCCTCTCAGGCCGTGCATACTGAAGATGGCCCCGAACGGGCCGGTTACCCACTGCCCGACCAGGACTTCATCACTTGGGCGGACCTTATTGCCCCCGAGCGTTCCGATGACGGCAAGGAGAAAGTCGACATTGAAGATTCGCCTGTGTTCATTGTTCAGGCTCTTGTCAATCCACCTGGTCCCGATCAGCAACCAGGCACAGCTCCCGAGACTATCAGTATCAAGAACAGAACCGGAGCTGAGATCGATCTCAGTGGATGGAAGATCCGTATCAAGACTGGAGACACTCAAACTCTACCCTCGGGAACGCGTATTGGCGCCGCTGAGACGAAGACTATTGAAACTAGCATCCCGCTTTCTAACAATGGCGGTATCATCACTCTTCTCAACGCGCAGGGATTCAAGGTTCATGGTGTTAGCTATACAAGGGCTGACGCAAATGGCGCTATAGTTGCTTTTTAATAGATATTTAGCAGCCTTGGAGATAGCATCCCACCCAGATATCTTTAGTGCTAGTTCTCTATCTATTTGTTGCTGCGAGAATTTCTTGACATATTTAACATGTAAAGTTGCAGAAGTATTTCTGAAGAGAGGGCGGTGAAAACTATAAACACAAAAGGTGTGCAGTAATAAATCTCGGTGAGCGTCAGCAAAGTCGTATTGACACATATTATATCTACACGAAGACGGTCCTTGAAACAGCAGCTGACTGTCGATTAAGTCTTTATTCCACAACACCTGAATTGTTGCGTAATGAATGTTATTTCGAGCCGGCGCATTTTCCAGTTTCATTCAATAGAATTGTGTAAACGTCTTCTCGATTCGCTGCCAAGACCTCTGCAAGCATAGACCCATACTGTTGCCCCTTCTTAAGAAACAAGGATCCCCAGGACTTGAAACCCTCGTCAGCCGCTTTCACCGCATTGTCAAAATCGGTGACGCGAGTGTCGGGGATGCTCCAGAGGTCTTCCTTTGTTGGGAGATCCAGAGTTCTGCTGAGTTCATCCACGCCCAGCTTCTGGGAAGTGACGATGTCAAAGAGCTGCATGGTAAACCGACAGACAAGCTACCTTGAAGTCAGGGCGGTATTAGCTCATGGGAAAGCTAGTGTCTCCGCTCTAGGTAGACAGTATAGTTCTTAGTGTCTTACACCCTTCAGTAGCCTAGAGACGATGGTAGTGGCTGCTTACTGATCCCCATAGAACTAAAGCCTTTCTTGCGGTGATCCTATGCTTTAGTGGAATGGAGCTTTCGCTGCTCTAATCACTGTGTATTGGTATGTGGGGTTGTGGTCAAGGCTCTCCCGAGGCCCTACCGAGGGGATAATGTGGCGTCATTACAATTTACTGCTAATGCAGTACTGTTTCTGGCAGCAATGGCCCAGGCATTTATTACTGATAGGCTGCTCCTGAAGATTGTGCTTAGACATAAGCTCACTGAAAGCTAAGAAAAGTCAGGAAGTACATTAAGCCAAATACGCGCTATAGATACTGGCATATATTTAATACATATC
>JABSTL010000724.1:0-16461 GCA_013759095.1 Fusarium sp. NRRL 29148
TAAACTTACCTAAATCTTTTTACCACATTAGAGTCGAGGTATGAAATTTTGGCTCCCCGAGTGTCATCTAGCCTCTAGGTAACCTACTGAAGTAGGTAGTCAATCAGCTGTCTCAATTGTCACAAGCTGACAACCACCTCATGCTTGGGCTTTTCTTTGGTTACCAATTATGTGCTGACACCTCTTCTCAACAAAGTTTAGTCCCAGGGGGTTCAACAGCGGGAAGGAGCCTCCATGACACCCCACCCCTCCCAAAATCAGGCCGAGGTCCCCGACTGAGAGGCGGTACGTACCCATCTATCTAATCTCGTCCAATAATTATTTCCTGCTTGTTTCTCAACACCATTGCATCCTTTGATAGGATCTTGTTCCCCTCCTTTTTTTACCAAGTGGTTCAACTTTGAGTCAACGATACAAACACGATGGCTTCTCTTCGATCTATCTCGCTCACCAATCGCTGTATGTATTTTACTATCTACACTCAGCCTCATTCCTCTTAAGACCAAGTTAACATTCTCTAGCTCCAAGGCAACCAATCAAGAACCTTCCGGAGTCAATTGAGGTCGACCCTGATACCACTGTTGAAGGACTCAAGGTCTTGATTGCCAAGGAAACCAAGCTCGGAGACTTCAATCGCATCGGAATCTATGACCCTACCACGAAAAAGACTCTCAAGAACCGCAAGGCTCGCCTCCTCGATGAGCCCGCTATAGTTTCCACTGGCGAGGTTCTCGTAAAGGATATGGGTGCGTCGAAACTGGCCAAAGACTTTGAGTGAGCCAGTTCTAACTCTTATCACAGGATATCAAATCGCTTGGAGAACCGTCTTCGTCGTCGAGTATTTCGGACCCATCATCTTCCACGCCCTCGCCGTCGCTGCCCGCCCCTACATCTACCGCAATGGAGACGGCGAGATGTCTCGAACCCAGTGGATCACCTTTGCTATGATCATGCTACACTTCTTCAAGCGCGAGTATGAGACACTCTCTGTCCACAAGTTCTCTGCCAACACAATGCCCTGGAAGAACATCTTCAAGAACAGCTTCTTCTACTGGGCTGTCTCTGGTGTTCTCTGTGCATACTCCATTTACCACCCCAACTCGCTTGCAGCCAAGGCCGAAATTCCTGCCATTGATGCCGTTGGTATTGCTCTCTATTGCTTTGGCGAGCTCATGAATGCCCTTGTTCACCGATATCTTTCGAGTCTGCGTTCTACTGGTGGCACTGAGCGCAAGATCCCCGTTGGTTATGGTTTCGGTATTGTCACTTGCCCAAACTATTTGTATGAGGTGCTTGCCTGGGTCGGAGTTATCCTTGTCAGCCGTGACTGGACCGTCGCTTTCTTTATCTCTATTGGTGCTGCACAGATGATTAGCTGGGCCAAGGGTAAGGAGCGTGCCTATCGCAAAGAGTTCGGCGACAGGTACAAGAAGAAGAGATACGCCATCTTCCCTGGTCTTATCTGAGTAGGAAGATATTTGCAAACAGCTATTTCGGCAGGCATAGATAAGGAGACGCATCAATATAGAAGCTATCATGGGCTACACTATAGATGACAAAAGGCGGTTCGGATCGGAGTAGATTTGGTGAATACTCAGTATTAGACTATCATGCTATAGTAATGTTCAATAACGAATGGCTCTCATAAAATCATATACCGCGGAAGCCAGTTCCCTAGTCCTATAATATACTCAGAATGGTCGTGGCTCATCACTCGCTCGGTGATCTCTCGTCTCATCGTGAAATCGTTGACATAGAAGCCGTATCTGATCCCTTAGCCCCCCTTCCCACGCTGGAGTCTGCCTCTGTCAAGCTCCTGCTAGCATCGGAAAACGTGCCCGGTGCATGGTTCTCCGTATCGATATCCATCTCAACATCGAGCGTTTTGCGCCCTTCAACACCCTTGCCCCTCTCTTCTTCGTCAAGCCTCATGGCCCGCTGGCCCTCGTTCACATCACCACCGTCACTCTCACTCCCAGCATAACTTCCACATTCGCTGCAGCTACAGCTACGATCGGAATTTGCGAGCCTGACAGTCTCCTCCAGGACGAGAAAGTCGCGCTCCAGCACCTCAGCCCAGTTCTGCACGTTACCGAGCTCCTTTAGCCTCCGCGCCGCAGCGTCTGCCTCCCGCGCAAGCTTAACATTTTCGCGACGCAGTCCTTCAGTCGCACGCTGCACATCCTGCGCCTGCTTGCTCAGCGCCGCAGCGTTGGAGTGCAACATAGATGCGCGCCATTGCAGCTCAGAGTCCATCATGTTCTCCAGCGTTGCGACGACAGCGCGACGTGCTTCCGCTACGTGGCGCTGCGTCTCGGCTGACGGAAGCGTGGACTGTAGTTGCGGAGGAGGCGGCGAAGTCTGCTGCGCTGCGGAGGGGATTTGTGCGTGACCATGGGCATGGGCGACTGACGGGGATGCGATCGTGGGAGGAGGAGATGTCGGCGGGCGAGGAGATAATGAAGAAGATGAAGAGCCTATGGCCGCAGCTGAAGTGCTGGGCTGATGATGAGTAGCCGAAGAAGCAGATGCTGTAGACATGGTGCGAGAGATGCCAGTGGAATACTGGTGCACTTTATAATAATTGGTTTAAAGATGAAATAAGAGATGTAGCTCCGCCGTTTCACGTTGCTCAGACTTACACTGCATGTTGGTGGGGTTGAGTTACACTTGGTCTCGTCGCGGCTGACAGCTAAGATCATGGGATCGAATTTTCAGGTGTGGCAGCATGATAGACGACTTTTAACACGAGACGAACTTACAATGGATATCTTCGGCTGTAATAATTAAGCGAGCATTTATTGAATGAGACAGTCCGTCTAACATTTTTGAGCCGGTGAACAGTTAGCAGCCGTGGCTATTGTTGGATCGTACTAAAGTTTCGTTGTCTCTGAGACGAATACCAGAAGCATTAGATTCGTTATGTGCTAGTGTACAATGTGACATCTATCTGCTTTGACCCATATCCTTTGCAGTCCCTGATATGTAGTGCCTCGGCAACATTTACAGGTATTTATTTATCTTCGGAGACCGTTGTTGGTCATCATGACGGGCATCTCTTCCCAACTTTTGCTCCTCCCAAAAAAAGACAACGTTTAACATTATGCCCATACACAAGCTGCGAACCCTCTCAACGTAAAAGATTAAATGCAAATATACTTCGACCGACCTGATTTTGGGCAAATAAATGCAAGGGCAACCCCAAACGCCAAGGCTATGCGGTAAAGGAATGGCTTCCGGCGAACTTTTCCCTCAATACGCCAGTTCAAAAAGCCTCAATAGGTTCTAGATATAACCAAATGACCCCATTTTGCCTTGTGCAAATAACAGCAGCGATTGCACCGAACAGCCAGTGTTGACCTCGAGATCCAAGGAAGGACACGGCACTGTGATCTAAAAGGCAACTTTGCCTCCGTTCAGGCGGAGCGGTACTGGTCCCAGCGGCCCATGAGAAGGAAGTATTCCCTCGTCTGAGGACATAGAAGATAGTGAAGACAGTGAGCTGAATCCCATATGACCCTTTCCAAATCCTCCATTGCGCCCCATAGAGATGCCAGGGTTGGCCATGAGAGCGTCGGCGCGGTCAAAGACATTCCCGTGGAATGCCGCTGCGAATGAACCACTTTGCGGCGTCGTGGGAACTGTCGCCTGCATAGCGGGTCCCAAAGCAGCACTCTGTGGCGTAATCGGGACCTGGGTTGGTGACATGCCGCGAGGGGGGTAGTGCATCTGCCCGTTCAGCGAACCTGAGGGATGGTTGAAAAGATAGTGCCAAGGGGACTTGGAGATGATATTGCTGGTTTCCTTGATACTCTGCTGAATCGGTCGCAATCGTGCCCTTGTGTCAGGAGGCAGTGGAACACTGTTGGGGCCGTACTTGATCTGATAGATCATATCCGCCCAAGAGTGACTGAAGTTGTTACAGAGACTCCAAAAGCTCGCTTGTGTCCGAACTCCAGGCTCCTTGAGTTTGATCAGTGACAGTCTGTTCTTGAGGATCTCCGTCTGTTGAATGACATGACCGCACATAGTTATCAAGGCTTTCCAGTGCTGAATTACACTCTCTGGTGTCCTCTGATACATGGCGTTCCTCAAGCCACCTGTCAGTTGGGCTTGGAAACTCGGAAGTGTCCCCATAACGAGATCAGTCGACCTTTGCAAAGATAGAAATATCTTCTCAAACTGCCGATCTTCTTCTGTGAACTCGGAAGAAATCCCGCGACTACCTATCGAGGAGAAAGATTCTCCTGACCGAGGAGTAGCCGACGCAATAGTGGCGGTTCGACCATTGCCATTGAGGTAAGCCGCAGAAAGGGGTGTAGGCACGGGTACATCTGTAGCAACACGCAAATTGACCGGATGGTGTACCAAAGTGCCATTGCGGTTGCGAGCTCCTGTTGGCCTACCAACAGTGGGGGTAATGGAAGGTTCACGTGCATGCACCCTGAGAGGACGCTCACCCATCTGGTCCCCCTTGGAGGCTGCTTGTCGACGCCCATCTTCTGCACTAACAGACGATAGTGTCGCACGTAGTTCCATGATACTATTGTAGAGTAACATCAGAAGTGTTCGAATATATCGAGCATCTCCGTTGTTTACGAAAGTATCGATGTTATCGGCCAAAAGTGTACAAACGTGGCCATATGCGCTAACCAGAGTTTGACAGGCTCGATGGACGTTTTCGTTCTCTCTTTGGGAACGGTCGTCGAGGTCGACTAAGGCGTTCTCGTGTTTCTGGATTTCCTGCTCCAATTCCTCAACGTGGGAGTTGGTGTTGTAGAACACGATCTCAAGGCTAGATCGCTTAGCAGACCCATCACTCGTCAAGCTCATGAGCATCTGGATCATAGGATGGATCTGAAAGACCGAGTAGAGGATACCCTTAGCAGCTTCAATGACTGGATCATAAACTTTTGATTCTCGCCTCCGTTCGGGGAGGACAGAAAGACGTCTCACATAGATCGGGCGTGCCAAGTATGGTTCTGTTGGAGTCGCAGGGCTCTTCGTCGTGGCTTGGTTACCTTGCATAGCAGATCCATGACTCAGGCCACGATAATGACTAAATCGATTATTCACTTGCATCTCATCAAGTGTACCAAGGTCAGAGGGTTTTCTGGACACGATTCCCATGCGCCTGTTGCGGCTCTCTGACCGCTCCGCCCTCAGTAGGCTTTCTGAGTTGCTACGAACACGCTCATTGATATTACCAATCGTCAATGGCATGACACCGGGTCGTCGAAAAGCGCTGTTTTGTTGGGAAAGTCCACGATAATGTGATCTCGATGGTATCGGAGGCGCCCTTGATCCAAGATTGGGTGAACGAATATCAGGCAAATCAGCACCACTGACTTTGACAGGGAATCTCCCACTTGCAACCCTTTTCAAGGGGAAGCGAGGGGTTTCCGCGCCCTCACTAGATTCGTCACCCGTATTGTCAGATTCGGATCGGCCGTTGACAGCATGCTGCTTCAGAAAGCGTTTGATCTGTAGCGTTACCGCCACCTCCGTAACTTCGTTGTCTTTCTGAATGCCTTCATGTGGGGGGCTTGCGGCTTGCACTTGTATTGCATCACGCGGCGGAAAGTTGATAGGATTGCCCTCAAACTTGATCACTTGCAAAGACCCCATATCGGCAATACATAGTGGTAACTCCCGGATTTGGTTCTTTGGAATAGATAAAACTTTCAATGACGAGAGTCTCACAATATCTGTAGGAAGACTTCGAAGTTGGTTTCGGCCAAGGTCAAGGATCTCCAATGATTTCAAATCGCACAACTAGCCAGGCTGTTAGGAAATATTTCGACGGTAAGGAGGAAGACATACAGGCATAGGAAACTCCTTGATCTGATTGCCCCGGATGTTGAGATATCGCAATGATGTGCATTCAGAAAAGCGAGCGGGCAATGTTGTCAGTTGGTTATGAGACAATGCTAGTCTGGAGACCGTATAGGTATCAGTATCCGACCGCGTTCCTAAAGATGATCCCATGGGAACGGACCGCTCCAGATCCCCCTTGACGATATCCACAACTTCATCTGGTAGTTTTTGGATCCCTTTGCGACTGAGGTCAATTGTGACTCCGGTTCTAAGCCCTGTGCTGACGGCGCCTGCTTCAGCGGCTTGGCTTTCGCTTTCGATGGCATTTTGCATTGCCTCACGCGCGAGACTAATAACCTGAGCTGCCGACATGCCCGCGGCAGAAAGAGAGGAACCGGAGGGAATGCTTCGCAAGGTAGGAATAGGAGGTGGTGGTGGCGGTCCGTTAGATGTGGCTGCTGAGTTTGGGACTGGACGTCGTCCAGATACGTGGTTTTCGGGTAAGCTTCTTGTGACTGAAGCCTGCGATGCAGAACTGACGGACAAGCCGGCGAGTCGATCTGGCCGTTCCATGGCGGACGGCCAATATGAGGAATGCGCGGCTCAAGTAAGAAACGTGGGGAGGCGCACTGGTGGAGAAATCGATCGAGGGGGAACCGTTGGAATTTTATGACGATATGGCGATGCTTGAAGGATGAACCGTTTCAGAAGACTTCTGTTGCCGTGTCTGCGTTTATCTTTTGATCAAAGCTTAGGCGCAAACCGAGGCCTGTCTGTCTCGGTGCAAGTCGAACTTGCGATCGGTATCTCTAGCGTTTAAGCCAATCAAGGCAGTATCGACGACGAGATCGAAAAGGTCATGTTTATATATTCGATCGGAGCCAAAATGGCAGCGCGCTGTTCAGGTTTCGGGCCTGTTTGTATCGAGATAATAAGTGTTGGAATTGAAATCGAGCGCACCACGTCGTGGAGACTCATATAAGAATTGCCGATGGTAGCGATCGGCGAAAACCTGTTGAATGGATACTCCAAAGACAGGACTTGAGAGAAGGATTGAAGAAGAGTAATGCTACGGGAAGGGCAGTAATGAGCCGATGCAGACTCGGGAGGCGATGAGGTCGGGCTGAGATTCCGTCTTTGGTAAGTAAGTTTTGCAACACCATGGCAGGAGGATGGAAGGCAAGGCTAGGTAAGGTAAGGGTGGTAAAAATACCTAGTAACCGGGATGACCCCCGTTGAATCTCACCTAGCCCTTGGCAGTTTGGATGTGGACTGGTTCTGGATATCAAAAACTCAAAGCAGAGTCAAACAAACTGAAGGTCGAAAGCGAAAAAGAGCTTGATAAATGGAGGGTGGTGCTCAGGCACATGCTGCAGCCGATGTAATGGGGGTCCCCGCTGTAACTTGGATAGGTACCGAATGCCTGTCTGTCCCTTCTTAAGATGCCACTCAAATATAGTAGGCTGGAGGCTCAGGTACCTTGTCGATGTTGATTAAGGACATAGAAACAGAGAAGACTGCTCTGGCTATTGATACACATCAATTATTAGGTAGGTTGCAGTCCAATTGTGTATTTTGTCGAGAGTACCAACTTCCCCCAATCGCCCCTGGCAGTCCCTTCCATGTCTCATGCTTCAATAGGGGATAGCGCATCAGATAGGGGTAACAACCCATGTAAGTGTTTTGGTCAGCACTTCACGGGGCGGTTCAATCGTGGGGCCTCAGCGCCAACGGACAGTTGGACCCATCGCAATGAAACACAGTGCGGGGCGGCTGGTTTGGAGGCTGAAGTCCAATGTAGTCTAGTAGTCTATAAGAAGAAAATATCAAGAACGGTATTGTATATATCAACTTTTATGAATGACTTGTAGGCAATTGTATTTAGTCTTTAAGAATTCAAATTCTAGGAACCAGAAGAGCTTTAGTTCATTCTAATCGACATCAGGCTATGAAAATCAATAGATATATAGCTTATTGTTATTCTGAAGACTCGAGCTCACCCCCAGAAACCCTTCCCGCATGTCTAGGCTGAGCCTGCCACACAGTACGAGTTTTGAATACGCGAGTCCAAACTCGGTGTGAGGACTCCGGATTTTGGTCCCTGGAGCTCATGATCCATGTTTCCCTCATCACTTAGTCCGTACAGATAACTACATGATAACAAGAATCAGGAATCCTCTTTGTCAAGAATAGCAGAATTGTTGCAAAAGAGAGACGCCCTAGGTCGCATCCCCTCCTCCCTGAAGCCTACCGACAGTACGGAGTAACTCTGATCTTTGACACAAACCAAAACAAGACGAGGAACCACCGCTAACTGCTAGTAAACGAAGGGTAAGGTAATTATTGAGAACCTATGAAACAGCAAAGCTAACACCATTGTTGTTGGACATCTCAGGGCATAGGGGGATAAATAAAGTTTGTGACGTTACAAGAATGGCGGCGCCAAAATTAATTAGCCTAAAGGTATCCGTATATTAAGATGTACTACTCCGTAAACTTGCCTCAGTATTTTCGTCTTTCAGGCCAGAAGCCTTTAGTTTTCTTTCACCCTTACCAGGAGTTGCTTTTATCGGAGGGTGGACTTTGAAGATGTCTGGCTGTGCTGTCTCAGAGGAAGAAGAGGCCCCTGCTCGAGCCAACTGCGACAATGCAAGGTACAGAATAATTACAGATTCACTGAAAGCGCCCGAGAAGAGCCAGTGAAAAGCAGAAGCCCTTTTCTCTACGTCATATACAACGCTCTGCCACCTTCTAAGCATTCGTGCTGTCAGGAAACTGTAGCAATCGAGTTTGTCTGGTGCCCCTAGGGGTTTATTTCAACAGCGGCCCGCTACTGTAAGTTGAAGGGTAATGGATGGATATGTGTCATGGTACTGTCCTCAATACAGAACCAAGCCACGTGACCTTCACTGCCTCTGGCTGCTCCAGGTACGGATATCAACTCTTGTGTTTTCCACTCGATAGCCCAACCGTACATATGTTCATTTTGCTCAGGCATGAGGTGCTCTAGACCTCCTGCCAATCACTCCCTTTGTTCGAAAAAGCAATAACGTTGCAAGGCTGTTGACAGTGCTGATCCGGTGGACCACAGCCGATTTGACTGCCAAAAGCAGAAACAGATCCTCACCAAACAAGCCCCAGCGGATTGTAACTCTGTAAGTTAGAGAGCTTGCATTGAGATAGACTAAAACAATAACAGTAAAAAAAGGGTCAATCATTATCAACAAGCGCCGGGAAAGCGATTCACCCTTGCTTCCATCTACCATGAATTGAGTCGCTCGACACGCAGTCGCAGAGCAATACAATAACAATCAATCACTTTCTCAGAGAATCGTGAACGGCGCCATGCCACCTTTGAAAAGAACAAGCTCATGCACAGACATTGGCTTTACTCTTCGTCGCCAATTTCACAAGGAAGATTTCAGGTAGGCATACGAATGATCCACTTCTCCCTTTTCTTTCTGCTTCATCCGTTGACATTTCCCAGGCCTCACCAGCGTGAAATCATCGAAGCTGCTCTCGACGGCTTTGATGTTTACGTCCAAGCAGCCACGTCTTTTGGTAAAAGTCTTTGCTTTCAACTACCAGCAGTCATCGACCAAGGCAGTGAGTTTTCGATCACTATCCAATTTCCTTCCTCTAATCATGAGTTTAGTTACCATAGTTGTTTCCCCTCTCTTGAGTTTAATGGCAAGAAACTCTGGCCCACCATGGTTACGAAATCTAACATCATCAGATCAACCAAGTTGAAGCCCTGAAAACCTCCGGTATCGAAGCCAACTTTTACAGTAGCATAACTCCTTATGATGATCGGCGTCGCATTGAGCGCGATCTTGAGAGCGGGCATCCAAGGACCAGGCTATTGTATGTCACGCCAGAGTTATGTTCTGGCTCACGGTTTCGCGAACGGCTGCAACTGGTCTACAAGCAAAAGGAGCTAGCACGTATCGCCATTGACGAAGCTCATTGTGTGTCAGAATGGGGTCATGACTTTCGAAAAGATTTCAGACGTCTCTCTTGGTTTCGAGACACTTTCCCAGATGTGCCAATAATGTGTCTTACAGCTACGGCAAACCCGCAGGTTCGCCAAGACGTACTATCTATTTTGAAACTCGATCAAACTCCAGGAAGAACGAGAGAGTTTTTGATGAACCCTCAGCGTCAAAATCTGCATCTTGAAATCCGGTACACCAAGGACGAAGAAGATAACCGCCTACAGGATTTTCTAAGGTGGATCAACGCTGTTTACGACCGTCGTAAGGATGGCGAGAGAAAGGCAGAACTCGAACAGGTGAATGAAAGAGTCGAAAGTGTTCCTGGGATTATATACACTATATCTCGGGATGAATGCGAGACCCTGGCAGCCTCCCTTCGTTCAGAAGGCATTGGCGCCATGCCCTTTCATGCCAAGCTCACCAAGGAAGTCAAAGAAGAAACACTCGCCCGGTGGATCAATAACGAGTCTGGGTACGATATCATTGTTGCCACGACCGCCTTCGGCATGGGTATTGACAAGAATAATGTACGCTTTGTTGTCCATTGGCGTATTCCCAAGTCTTTCGAAGGTTACTACCAAGAAGCTGGTCGTGCTGGTCGAGATGGCAATGCAAGCTATTGCTTTCTTTACTATAGCCGAGAAGACCTGGAGCGCGTCACGAGACTGATCCGATCCGATTCCAAAGCTGAGACAAATCAGATCGCCAGACTCAAGAGCTTGCAGGCGCTGGCTCAATACTGCGAAGACACTGATAAGTGTCGACATGCTGCCATATGCAAATACTTCGGGGAATCCAGCACGCCAAACTGCGACTTTGCTTGTGATTGGCACAAGGATCCCCAAGAACTTGAGATGAGATTTATGAGGGGCTTAGCAAGTGAAGAATGGGTGAGCACGCAGGCAATGCAGGGCACTTATGATGATGGGTATTATGACGAGTAACGAAATTTTGATCTCACAATTGTTGTTCGCTGGCAACTTACACGAGTTCAGTATGTGATGTGTCGATTTTGATATTAGTCCATAACTGGCCACTGAGATTGGCCTTCTTTACTGCCAGTTGGGAATCCGAGAAGGTCAGATATGTCCCACTCAATAAGATTGCTCTAGCCCACATTGTTAGAAAGAATTACTCCCTATACTAAGCATCACTCACATTTGAGAAAATATCCGTACCAAGAAAGTCGCTACTCAGGCTATCCGAAGTTATCACTGATTCATGGGGTGTTGTAACTGCTTGAATGTCTTTGAGCATTGCCACACAGTCGCGGAGTGTCGATGTCACAGTCTCATGTACCGCCGGCTTCACAGGCCGGCCCGCTTCCAATGCTCGAATATGTGCCAAGTGAGCATTTGAGAAAAGGAGTCTCTTGAGGCTGAGGTTGCCCCGTACGATCATGCAGCGAAGTTGCACATATATCTCTTCGAGGGTGTTGATCATGGGAGCACGGGTAGCTTTTGCCATCTCGCCGAGAATATCAGGTTCGTGTGTTGGTGTCGACTCATCTTGAAGTTCAGTGATGATCTCGAGGGCCAAGATGAGCATAGCATCAAAACTCAATGCACACTTGAAAAGACCACGTCCAACGAAAGACAAGCGAGAAAAGTCATCCCATACCTGCATCGGCAAGCTAAAGTCGGTGCCTTTACTCCCAGAAGCGATGACCAGGGCAGACTCAACACAGACCTTACGAGAAAGGTAAAACCGTGGATCGGTCCTTGCTTGGAGCATGAAGTCGCGGTGAAGAAACATAACGAACCGGCGAAGATGTATGTCGAGAAGCTTGCGATGGAACTCATTCACCTCAATGCTTGATCCCTTTCTCATGCTCATCGGATTATGTTGCGTTGAATGGAAGAAGGCGGCGACATCTCGGCACGCAGTGCGCAGCTGTGATCCTAAAGCTAGTGCTTTTTCATATGTTTTCTCTTGTCGAAAGTCGTTCAGTATGCCTATGACTTCAACTCTCAAAGGCAGAGATTTTGCCAGCATTATTTGCAGGTACGAGTCTGTGAATTTGTCCATCGGTTTTGGTGCCCCTGGAGAAGCTAACTCTAAATCCGAGTCATCGTAGTTGGATGGGATGGAAGCATCAAAGTCTTGTTCTGAAAGCTGCAGTGGCAAGCCGAGATCTAGACATGATTGGACAGCCAACTCCAGCACAGTGACCCATAGTCGAGCTCGGAACTCCCTTTGGAAGAGCGTCAAGCCAGCAAATAGCTTTGGATCACGGTGAAGGCCCATAGTGATGGCGGCGCGCAGTAGAGAGCCTGAGGACAGCCATGACGTTGCTCCGCGACAATTGAAGGTCGATTGACGGGCGATGATTAGCAGACAGAATATCTGCAGACCGTCGAGATTGTAAGTGGTTTTTTCATTTGGACCTGTGAGCCACCACTGGGCATTCTGAACCCATGTCTGCGCAAGTCGCCACAACTGTTTCATCTCTTCCTCCGCGTCAAACTTAGCAAAGGTAGTCCCAAGGGCAAGAATCAAGGTCAGTCTGACGAGAGATATAGCTGGAACAGGTTGTGTTTCCTCGCCTGCCCATATCCGGTTGTACTCTCTCTGGAAGGAGGGGATATGGACGATGCGATACAGGGGTTCGAATGTGCGGAGATAACAAGCAATGAGTTCATTGCAAACCACCTTGGAGGGTAAGGTTTCACGAAGGTCCTGGATGGGCTGATCTAGTGTTGGAAAGTTCTGTTTTTTGAGACCAAAACGTAGGATGCGAGCTTCTTTCAAGGCGTCGTAGAAGTCGGATTTGGCATCCTCCCATGATGGTTCAATCTCGACGGGGTGGAAATTACCCGAAACAGGAAACTAGGGCAATGAAGATCAGTATGAGATCTCGAGTAGAGAGATTTGAGATCTACCTTCTCTGCAGTGTGAAGCCAATGTGTTTGGCCAAATAGCTTCGTCTTTTCAGGTACATGACGCAGCCTGGGTGTAAATGGAGGGATTGAGGTTGATGACTGGGTTGGGGGGGATGTTTGAGGGGCTGGAATAGTTTTTGGAAGATAGCTATGTGAAGTTGACACAGTACTACCACTGTTTCCAGGTTGTGGTGGCTGGTTTACTGGGTTGCGGTGATCTGCTTCTCGACTTGGCTGTGTTCCTGTATCGGCTCCCTGCCTTTCAGTCTGTTCAGCTGGCACCGAGGTGCAGACTTCAGAAGCCCGAATCACTGCAACGGGGCTCCTGTCACGGTAAGAACATTGCATTGGTGCCCGAGCCCGAACACAGCCGTTACAAGGTTGGCCCAGATTGCATCGAATCTTGCGGCGCCGACATTGCTCACAAGACCGAGCGGGTCGCCTTCGACGGCGTTTGGGAGCTGGAGTACTTCCAGCAGAAGATACATCCGAGGATTCTCTCTGCGGCATCGCGATCGATATTCGATGTCGGGTTATGCGATAGCGGATATGTATGTAATGTCTTTGTATATAAATGAGCATTAAATGCCGGACACTACCTTATCCCCGAGGTTTCTTAAGGCCGAAGAGACAAACAATAGTCAGCCAAGTCTAGGTATCTGAGTCGCCGAAGTTTTATGTCCGACACTAAAAGGTCAGACTTGTTCGAGGTGCTTACCCTGGAGAACAACCGATAATTTTAACATTTGAGGTTTATGGGCTTGCAGTCAAAAAGATCTTATATTTTATCTTCTGCATGTGTGCTTAAATTTCATTGGATATATCATATGCCGTCATCTGTCTGCCCTCGAAGGGGTTCCTTTGCATCATGTTCATAGATCAATACTTGCTAGCCAGCCACCTCTATCGCCAGGAGACTCAACATAACACAATCAACATCGACAAGCACCTTGCACTCCCATCACTTGGAAAAGTGTTCACCTGAACACGTCTCGTCCATAAATATATCTTGTACCTTTTTTCTTTTTAAAAAAAGTAATTT
The DNA here is from genome assembly GCA_013759095.1 of Fusarium sp. NRRL 29148. NCBI lineage: Eukaryota > Fungi > Ascomycota > Sordariomycetes > Hypocreales > Nectriaceae > Fusarium > Fusarium sp. NRRL 29148. The sequence continues at coordinate 13,737 of JABSTL010000724.1, forward strand.
GAATCAATGTTGAAGTAGATCGAATGTTGAAACCCGTGAAATCTGCGAGGGCTCAGCAAATATCTCTTCCCTAAAAAAAAGGCATGTAAGCGATTTTGCATTTCATTAGCACATTATTCTCAAAGGAATTTCGTCAGTCATGAGAATTCAGTATTCAAACCCACAAGATAGATATAATGAGAGGAGCTTCCTTGAAGGCACAAAAATGGCAGACAACCTGACACCAAGACCTGTTCATGAGCGCTTGTGTTGTCGTGACATAGTAGGAGACCTGGTATCTTAAAAGACGAGACAATTCGAGAAGCAAATAGATGCTAGCCCAACACCCCCAAACCCGTGGCTTGCGAGGCCCAAGAATCCACGCCATTTATTATTATTACGTATTGGCCAACATGGGGTTTCTTTTTGTTCAGCCCAATTCCCATGACTCGCCCCAGATCTCGTTGAGATTTATACCCAACAACTCCAGACTTGGATCCAGGTTGAAGGGCTGAGTGGGATCGCCTCCCATCATCCATGGGGCCTGACTTGGGTCGATCGGAGCCGTAGGCATTGTCGGCGTAAACGAGAACGGTGTCACCGACTGGATACCAATATTAGGAAAAGCCCTGCCATGGAAGTCAAGCTTCATTACCTTTGGCCGGTCATGCAGCGGTATGTTAGGCGTGGGTCCCGGTCCCATGTTGCCCGGCGGCACGCCGTTCATGGCAGCTGCAAGGTGCTCCCCAGAAACTGGTGGCTCCTGGTTAGCAAGGAGACGGTAGTGCAAATTGACAAAGCGTTCTGCTGAAGTCGACTTGGCAACTTCAGGCTCCTTGGTTCCCAGGTGGGCTTCAAGCAACCCCAGCGCCGCACACATGATAGAATATCCCCATGGCTCGTTGTTGCCACATCGTAACAGACGATCCTCCTTCATTGCAATGCACTTCTCAATCAACTTGAGTGTGTGGTGCGAGTTTATCATGATCATGTTGGTGGAACCCCTGGGCTGCAGCATTGTGACGCTACAGAGGTTGATGGCTGTGGTCAGAGCATCTTCTCTGAGAAAGTTCAGACTCCGAACGCCCTGTTCGTACAGTTTGTCGTGTAATAAGACGATGTCTCGTGCTGCATTATAGTATATGATTTCGGAGTACTGGTACTTTGAGTTTTGCTTCCGAAGCTTGAGATATGGCTGGTGCAAGGGGATGATGTACTGCCGTAACTGAACATGCAACAACGTGTATGCGATCAAAGGGTTCTTCTTTCCCTTCACATTTTCCAGGTTCATATCCCATGACGGGAGAGCGTCAATCTCCTGTGTCAAATCGTTGGTGTATCGAATTACTTGGTCATAATCTATTTCAGACGACGGACCAGTAAGAAGACGACTAAGCTCTAGACGTAAAGGCAGGCTCTGACGAGCTAGATGCTGGAAGGAAGAGAATGTATACTCTTTGACAGGTTTTGATGGTGGGAGTACGGTGGTACTTTCGTCAAAATCATCATCGTCTAAATTGCGAGGGGCGTTGGTGTCGTAGTGAAGCTGGCTAACCAGAGTTGGCAGGCAATGGTCAAAGGAGGCCTGCATGTCGAATTCTTGAACTGTTGCCCAAATTCGTCGTCGCATCTCCTGGTGAAAAACGGTGATCTTTGCTGCCATGTGGCTTGGCTCACGATGTAAGCCGACAGCGATTCCGTCCTGGATGAGTGCACCGGAGCCTGTCCAAAAACGCTTCTTCTTGATAGTGTTGACTCGCTTCCCAAGATACAAAAGGCATGCTACTTGATAGTGGATCAAGCGTCGATGCTTCTGGCTTTGTTTTGATGACCACTCATCACATGCCTTGATCCATCGCTCTGCCCAGTGACGAGCATTGGACATCATGCCGATGAACTTGAGGCTTTCGTGAGTATGAACACAGCTTGCAACAGCCATCATTGCAAGGATAAGGGCCGTGAAAGCGGCGTAACGTTTGGTAGACCCAGGTGCCCAATACTCGTCGTATTCTTTCTTGAACGTAGGAATGTGAACAATGCGGTGCACCTGTTCAAACTGGTCGAGATAAACATCGATAAGTGCATCAGACTCCTCCTTAGTTGGCAGCAATGCCTCTAGTTCTGGATCCGAGTCCTCAAATATCTTTTCACGGTCCTCGCGTCGTCTCTTTCGGTCTTTACGGTCATGGAGAATGACTGGGCGAAGCCACTCATCGGCCGTCTCCTTCATGAAAGGGCACAGGCCTGTAAGCTCAACAAAGGCCATACTGGCATTGTGTGGGCCAAAGTATCGCGTGCGAAAGCCCCTGCCACGAAAGAAACGAAGCTCTCCTTTCTCGCCCGACATGTTAGTGGCTTCGATGGACTCGTGGACCTCGCGGACGGAAGGATCCTCGACATTCGCATTTCCGTTAGCATCATCTTTCGTCTGGGGAGAGGTCGTCGTGCCAGCCAGGGTGCTCCCATCGAAAGACACACCAGACCGCGAGATTTGATTCTTAAGCTGAACTAGCTCGAGCTCCAATCGGCGAATTCGATCGTGATCTTGGCGTACGAATTCGGGATCTCGTGGGGACAAGCCCGTTGCGGGATCAACGAAGCGGCGAGAGTCTAGCTGGGCGAACGGCGGCCGAACTCCCGACGAAGCATTCACGACCTCGCCGTTACGAGATTCATAGCTCCAACGGTCGGGAGTACCGCTCCTGATGCAACCCCCACACGGGAAGCCTCGGTCACACGACAGCTT
>JABSTL010000726.1:0-54166 GCA_013759095.1 Fusarium sp. NRRL 29148
ATTGAATATAGGGAAATCTATTCTTCCAAGAGGACACTTGATATTGGGGAGTTTATATATTAGGAATTCCATGTCTCTGAGTCGTCGACAACTGCCGCTGTCCTTGTCGCCAGACTTGATGCATCATCCGTTCGGATATCAGAATACCAAATTGATTCCATACCATGGTTCTGGAAATTAAATACCCCGATGCAGATCATCTCGATACAACATCGTGGGGAAGCCGTTGGATACTTGATATCCAAGTACGATATCGGGCGCTAAAATAGCTCGATGGCTAGCTCCTCCATTCAGAGTCAGATACGTAGGGTCTAATGGCAGCGATAATGAATCGCGGGATCTCACCTGTTTCGCCGGCAATCATTGCTTCGTAATTGTTTGACGAATGGTGATCAATGTTAGATACCGTCAATCGAAGCATGAGTCGTTCGTGATTAATTCTCGCTGTAGCATCATGAGTCCTGGATTGCTAAGCCTTCGCAGATCATGTCTTGAGGAAACCTGTCATAATTCGGAAATTCTATTCTTTGTGATATCTAAGCGAGTCTATCATATGTCTACCGGAGAGTTTCTATTCCATAGTACTATGTGCCCAACTTATTTACTGGCCCTTGCCAAGCAGCACCAGATTGGCGACATTCATAATAGCAATAATCAGCCATATCACAACTGCAATAGCCGTAGTATACCATGCATTTCGCATCTTTACATCATCCTGGTCATTCCTCTGTCCCGTCATCATCGTTGGTTGCCCTTCAACTTGCAGTCGTGCAGGACCAGATCTAACGGTCATGAACTTGTTCCTGCTCGTGAAGTAAATAAGAGGCGCCGTGACAAAGGGTAGAACGATACTCAACGCTACCTGTGAGCCATTTAGGGCAGCGTTTAGTCCAGATCTACCCACTGCACCAGCGATGATGATACTTGGCGTGATACTGATGCTTCTTGTCATCAGGCGGCGTAGCCAGGGGCGCATTTTGACGTTGAGAGCGCCTTCGCTGACCATCTGACCGGCAATGGTACAGACAATACCCGCTGTGATTCCAGATAGCAGTAGAGCCAGTGCAAACAAGATTCCAGCCGCAGGGGAGATTGAGGATGCGAGCAAATCGTGTATGCTGAAGATATCGGCATCAACGGCGTCTTGGTTTCCGTATAAAGAGGCCCCGGCGACGATCAGGATAGCCGAGTTAACAAACAGAGCAAAGGTAAATAGGGCGATGGCAAGTTCGGCGATGGAAGTCTTGAGTGAGGATTGGATAGCTTCAAGCGATGGGATGTAATAGGTCTTTTCCGAGACTTGATTACCTGTACTACTTGGGGATGGGCGGGGAGGGACGAGTCCTCGCTTGACGTCGTATTCGCGTAGTCGAGGTTGGACAATGCCAGAGCCTAGGTAGAGGCTGTGCGGCATGACTGTCGCGCCTAGGATACCACATGCTTGATACAACCTAAGCTGATCAGAATACCTCTATTGCATAACACTTAGGGACAGACTTACCCTTGCTGTTCTACAATGCTTTTCGAAGGCAAATAGCCTTTGAACACCTCTCCAACTGAAGTGTTTTGTATTAATGACAACTGGATACAGAAGCATGTCGCAACTCCCATAACCAGGCACAGAATAAAGTACTCAAATATCCTCAGGCCTCGCATGGACTTATCCGGGTTGTAAAAGAGCAGAATCACCATTACGTCTGCGATGGAGATGGCGCATCCTGCGACGAGAGGGACTTTGGGGAAGAGGAGGTTGAGTGCTATTGCAAAGCCGATAACCTGAGATTCTGGTTTTAGTAAATGTGCCTCGAGGAGTACTCCAGAGACGCCTTACCTCGGCGATATCGGTCGCGATGATGGCGATTTCAGCAAATATGTACAGTATAATGTTGAGCCATCTCGGTAGAAATGCTCGACAGGCTTCGGCCAGGTTAAGCCCGCTGACTGTACCGAGCTTAATAGCAAGACTTTGGAGAAAGATGGCAAAGAGGTTAGACAACAGAACAATGAAGAGCAACTTGAAGCGGTACGAGGCACCGGCGGCGATGTCTGTTGAGTAGTTTCCAGGATCAACTAGAAGCGCAATTATAAGTCATGCCCGTACAATGAAGATGGGTATAATAAGCAGACTTACTATAAGCGACAGCGATTATGAAGCCAGGACCGATGAAGGTTAAGAATTTGATCAACGCCTTCTTGCATCGCGATAGCCAAGCGCTAGAGTCTCTTCTCGACATCGTAGAGCATTGCGGCTCTGTAGGTAATATTGCATTATCATTTGGTTGCGTTTGCCTATCCTCGAGGCTCCGTTCATCCTGGTTGGTCGAGGACATGATGGTGGCCTTGGCGGTCTTGGTATCGGGCTAGGATCGTTTTCGCTTTCTCAGGAGTGAAAAAAACGGAAACACGCTATACCTGAATAAGATCACGTGTCGTTCGTGGGACAATACGAGGTGACGCGACTGGGTGATGAACCCTGTTAAGAACATGAAAGAGCTTGATGATTGTGATGAGCTGTAATGCAGTATCCATGATTGGATTTGAAAGTTGTTTTGACCGTAGAGAATCACGGTGATACCCAAGATGTGTTCATTGTAAGCAGATTCATCTTCAAAGATATTTTGTCAAGATAGCCAGGTTTCATCCTCATCCATTACAAATCCCTTGTTTCCCTATGCTCTTCATTTAGTCATTGACCGTTGGGAAGAGCATTCAATCACAGAGGCATTCATTATCTTATCATCTGTTAAAGGAAACCGCCGTTAAGAGTCATGGTGGCTGATTGGAGAAGACGGAAAGGAAGATTCCGCTTCCGAATCACCCATCACAGATTTCGGAGAGAGTCGGCTGAGCGGAAACGGGCCATTGTCTCCGCATCCGTATCCGAACAGTGCGGATAGCACCCGCTGTTAATAGTCAACGAACAAGTTCGCGGGGTATTGCTAGAACTCGTCAATTGATAAACTCGCCAATTCTCATCATTATATATCTCCCTGCTTCTGTGTCTGAGTAACGAGACTTTGATCCATATTCACGCCTTGAAATTGGTCCTGGTTGAGAAAATGGCGTCACATCTCTGGTCCTCAACTCCATGGGTCGATTCTGGCGATACATGGCATAAACGCCGTGTCCCATACATACAAGATGCAACATACCTGCATACTCTCGACATCTGGCAACCGAAATCTCTCAAAGAGTCTTCCCTCCCGACAGCAGACGCGTTGCCTCACGGCAAAGGCCCTTGGGTCATCTATATCCACGGCGGGGCATGGCGAGACCCGCTCGTCGACTCTTCATCCTTCGAAGCAACTGCCCTCAAACTTCTCAGTGACAAGGGCACACCCATCGCAGGCGTCGCATCAATCAATTATCCTCTCTCAAGCCATCCCAATCATCCTACGCATCCAGCACCACCTCGCGATTCTTCGGAACCTGTTGATGTTGCTCGACAAGCTAAGCATCCTGATCACATAATCGCTCTCCTCACGGCTGTATCATTTCTGCAAAATGATCTTGGAGTAGCTCATGATTATGTCTTGTCAGGTCACAGTTGCGGTGCCACCATGACGTTCCAGACATTAATGAACCCCGATCACTGGTCAGGCACTGTAAAAGGAATCTCAGTTCTCAAGGTGATGAAGCCAAGAGTCATAGCTCCTCTCAATGGACTATACGATCTCGCTGCGTTCATCAACAATCCGCCAGATTCTCACAAGCAACTTCAACCACTGTATACCGACTTCACGAAAAACGCTTTCGGCGATGATGAGGCGGTATGGAAAGCTGTCTGTCCTATGAGTGTGACAGACTGGAGTGCAGAGTGGCCTGAAGGCAAAGTCGTCGTCATCGCCCAGAGCAAGCAAGACAGTCTTGTCCCATATGTCCAGACTGAGCTTATGAAGGATCACCTGAGAAAGACATCAACGCTGGAGATTGTTGAGATGAAAGCTAGCGGTGATCACAATGATCTATGGAAACAAGCCGATGAGATCGTTGACATTATAAAGAGCGCGGTTGGATATCTGACCAAACTCTGATTATTCAAGGACTTTGGTATACAGCTCAGTTCAAGCGAGGAAGCCAAGTTAGAAACCAAGCAAGTCCAGTCAATACTAGACAATCTCAACATCCCGCATTTCGCTGCCATCCTTCCACGATGCCATCACCTGCTTTACTTCTGCCTCCGTAAGATCGCATTCCTCCTTGCGTATGTAGTTCCTAATATACCTCTCGATTCTAAATTCCATTGTCCACCGTGCGTCCTTCAAACATTTTGCTAAATTCGTCTTCAGTCGCTGCAGGGCCTGGTATTCTTTGGCATTGAACCGCTCCCTGTGCGAATAAGGCATGTGAGGATAATGTTTGTTTATGTAGAGATCCCGTTTCCCTTGGAAAGCCTTCGTCTGTTCTTTGAATTGAATCATAGCAGCGTCGGCGATATCGGACGGGACGTAGAGGCCAAAAATCGGCCGTTCTCCCGTTTTAGCGGACTTTGGCAGTTGGCCATGGGAGTCTATCGGCGGCTCTGGCGTTTGAGTGCTGACGCATGCAAATATCTTGCTATTTTGCTTTCTTGCCATTTCTCGGCATATCTTCGCAATAGCAAAGTCGCCGGATGGAATAAATGCATACCCAAATGGGATTTTTGAAATGTCTTTTACCGCAGATGGGTGCTTTATGATCTGTGATAGGTATTGATATCAGAAAGGGGGTCCCTTGATGAACGAGGGTAGGTGTAACTGACTTTTTCATGTCTATGTCTGTCCATTAATCGCACTGGCCTTTCGGCACAGGCACCAGGACTAGATGTCTCCAAGAACCTATATTGGAGACTGCATATTGAGATTTGCGCTTGAGGTCGCTTATAGACAAAGATCTTTTGGAAAGAGTGAGCAGGTTTAAGGAAGGCAGACATGTTCCTCAAAGACGGGTGAATAAAAAAAAGTAAAAGTGGAGTGATCGAATATTCAGCGTCGCGATCCCTAATCTGGGACAGTCAGTGGAGAATCTTTCTTCCAGTCGAATCGAGTTATCCTATCCGTAGCTCCACAAAACTTATTCCTTGACCTTTCACTACACCTCGAAAGACAGATAGAAATAATAAATAGCTTCCTTGAATAATCCTCGCTCTATACTCCGTTCAGAACTTACAGCATTATGCCTCGACTCCATTATTCATCCTTAGAATATGCGCAACTTTTGTTCAACACATTTTAGGTTCCATGGGCAGACAAGCTGTAAGCTTCCAAGGACATGTTTGAAATCCACTCCCGGCTATACTGACGCATCTTCATTTCCATGGGCCTGGCCAAGGGCAGCCGAATTAAACATTTAATTAGGCCGTCACTCTGTACTATCGAGATCATTTGTCCTTCAGAACTCGCCTCGCCACAACGCCAGGATGCGCTTTGTTCTCATCGCACTAAACCGCGTCCCTGGCTTTTTAACCTCTTCGTTTACATGCTTTGTAACCAGCAAGTCTAGATTTCCCTCGGGCTCTATCAACCCTCCATTGTATAGCCTATAAAAATGTGACATGTCTGTGCCTGGCATCCTTGGATATCTTTCAGCTATCTTCTGTAGCCACTGCCGCTCCGGAGTCTCCCTTGCCGCTAGATCTTCTTTGATCACTAAATCAGCGACACCAGTTGGGACGTAAATGCCGACAGGGGAGTCCTTTCCCACCTTGAACAGTTAATTCAGAGAGCTCAGCTGCCGAGGTAATGCACTCACAACTGAAATCACGACCTGATTCCGTCTCATTGCTTCTGCTCGACAACGTTGGGTGAGCCATGAATCACCAGCTAAAATAAAAGTATAGCCTTTGTAATCCTTCAGCACAGTCTCCACAACCTTTGCATGTTCCAAGACCTGATATTTTAGACTAATTCAGGTATTCAAAAATGACAGCACAGAACTAGCCACATTTTTCAGAGCTGTTAGGCCTCGTCTAGATAGGAGAGCATTTGACGGCTGCAAGCATATTCCCCGTATATAAGAGGCCGAAGCCTGTGATGGGAGGTTGCACAGCGAGACACTTTTTGAAACTGTCTCATAAGGGAATTTTATGCCAAATAGAAAGGTAGACCTGACACTGAACATAGTTCTTGACGTCTACCCAATAGAAGGAGAATAAATTGGGCGTTGTTGCATTCTGACTCCTGAGGTGGGGGATACCGGGAGGGTCTGTGCAGAGCGGGAAAACATGCTTCCGATAACGCGTCACATCTCTGATAATTGCTATTGGCCAATGGCACCTACAACACCGAATTCATCTACTGTAGGGTAAGTACTGCGTATCGTCTATTCAAGTTCGCTTCTTACCCGTTGATTCGCGTCCAGGGGGGGGGACCAACTAAGCCAACTTCAACGGACAAATATTTATGCTGATTATAAACTCATTCCTACATCCATCTCCAATTCGTGATGCATTTCAAATTTCATGCTTACTTCTCGTAAGAGTTGATGCAATAACAGCTGCACCAACACCACTTCCAGGCGAAAGCATAAACTCCACGTCCTCCTTGCCGCTAACCGACAACTTTTCCCAACCAAGAATCTCACCTAACGCTTTGGACAGCTCGCGTTTGAAATGAGGATGTTTCTCAAACAGAGATCCCTCAACGCCAACATGACATGTCTTGAGATTCCTCTTCAAGCATATCGCTGCGACACCTGTTGATGACAGGCGTGCCGCGCGGGTTGTTATCAGCGTCGCGACGCCTCTCATGAACTCAAGTTCTTTAAAATTCGGCGATACTCCGAGCTTCGCGACAGATAGGTCATGCGATATCTTGAAGTCTTTCGACGTATCCCTAGACCATTGTTAGTGAGACATCTCATAAGAAGAGGATGGTTGACAAACTCTTCAATCGCCGACAAAAATGACGAATCCATAAAATACGGCTCCTGCATCTTGTCCAAACTCTGACCCTCCCAAAACGTATCATCCCTCCTCTTAACATCAAGCATAATCAATCGAAACAGCTCCCCAAGATACAGCCCAGCAACCATCTTCTCAAACGCCTGCTGTCCCTTCCTCGGCGACGCATCATCAATAGCGATGTCAAACGACGTCAACGGCAATACAACATGCTCATTGTCAAAAGCGCCCCATTCACAATTAATCGCCATTAGGGCTTCAGCGGGAAGTCCTTCCATGTCGAGCTTGGGGATGGATTGGCATCTCTCGAAGTAAGCGCCGTTACAACCTGTACCGAAAACGCAGCCAATCGCTGTTTCGGAGTTGATGTATGCTGAGGCCATCATTGTGGCGGTTGTGTCGTTCGTCACGACTCGGACCTTGAGGGGGAGTTTCTGCATTTTGTTAGTGTCGGAGCCATACCGTGAATGTGTGATGCATACCCTTTTAGCGATAGCATGTCTCAACGACGCTGCTACATCGCGACCTTCACAGTCAGCAACATCAAAGCCTTTCGTCCACCTCTGAAGAATGCCCTCATCGATAGTTCGCTGCGTTGTTGGAAACGAAAAGATAAAGCTCAAGTCGGTATTTGTTCCAGATTCAAAATCAGCTGTTTTGAGAAATTCCTCGAGGTGTCCAGCCACGAAATCCCAAAGCCTTTCAGCAGGACCTGTCCTCAATTCTTTGGGGAGTTTGTGCGTGACTTGGTTGACTTTAAACCCAGATTTTTCTGCGGTCAATTCCACAGAGAAGACTCTGAGGTTTGTGCCGCCGAGATCTAGGACGAGATATTTTCCTGTTTCGCTGCCCGTTGGTTGTTGCATTACCCATGTTGGGTTCATAGGCTGGTAACGATTAGTTAACGCGTCGCAATGGCGTAGACTTAATACTTACGATGCTACCGCCCTTGACACTCAACCCTACATCAATCTTAGCTTCCATTCGTCATGTAACCAACTGGGGCTGTACCTTTATCTAACTCATCAATAAAATGGTTGGTGATATGCTTGAGCTTCGCAGTATCAACCGTAAAGTCTCGCTCAAGTTCTTTGAGGTAAGATTCGAGGTTCGCCATTATTACGTCACTCAGATTTTAGATAGTAATACCACCAGGAAGATCAAACACCTGCACAAGGTTTCTCATAAGCTTATATATAATTATCTACGCTCGCTAATCCATCAATCGATCGAAATACCTTGTCGGGCCGGAGCAATTACAGTTGTCAATTCACATCCAACAGTGATTTTGAGATGACGCGAGATCCACTTGAGGATTCACCGATGTTCTGTAACTTGCTTTATCTTTCTCTAGTCGCTTCGTTGTGGTTCCAGAGGCCCGGTCCGATGGCTCCGCCTTCGGGAGCAAGGAAACACGAGACCTGAGTTTAGGGCGACAAAATAAACTCTACAAAAGGTATCATAAACTCGTATCCTAAACTCATCATAAATTAACAATAAGTTACCTAAATCTTTTTATAAGTTAGGCTCAAGGTCCTGGTTTTATTTCCTCCTCTATCCGTAGCTCCGGTGCAAAAGCTCCCGTTATCTTGATACCCTAGACCATTAGCTCATGATCTCGTCAGACGGAAAAATCGTGCTAGGACATCCTTGCTAGTGAACTCGGTTCGGCATAATCGTGATTGGTCTGTCTTGTGAGACTTGAAAGACAAACGACTGTATTAGTGACATGGTAATGACTGTGTTTTGCCTCTGTCTGATGTCATCTTCCTATATCAATATTCTGACGGAATCGTACCCAACATAGATAGCATATTCAACTAACGGTGATCAGTGGGGCCTCGACGTACAAATCATTGAACCTCTCTCCCAGAAGCTTAGGCAGCTTGCCCAAACCTGACAAGGCCTTTCCCCACTCAAAGGTCTCAAACCAAGTATCGACAAAAGTCTGTTGGACATCACCTCCTCCATCACCGTCCTCGTTCCACTCTGGTGTAGACCACTTGTAATGGACATCATCCCACTGTTCCTTACCATCCTTGGGCTTGCTGGGGTTCCAATCATCGTCAGGCGACTCTGTTTCGGGGAACGGTTTCTTTGCTTCGAGAACTCTTTCACCTTGGGCAAGGATGTTAAAAGCTTTGAGGGTGTCGTCAGACATCTTAGCTGTTGGGCCTTGCATGAGGACACCCATCATAAGCCTCAAGCTACCAGAGTTATTGTCGAGCAAAACGTCGATATTGTTACCTTCACTGCTCTTGGTAGGATCCTGACTCTTATCGTCTGTTCGATTTGTTAGTAAACAACTAATATGGACTTTCTTTAGACTTACATCTGGCCCAAAGGCCTGTTGGCACCTGCTTGTACTCTTGAGTCATGCCCCATTTTGCACGGGCGACACCGTCCTGAGCGATCTTAATCTTCATCTCTGACTTGGTCATAGCCTCCTTGAGGTGCATTGGACGAGCGTAGATGGGAGGACCTTTCGAAGAGATTGAGTTGACTAGATTCGTCTCTTCGTCAACTTGCTTGGCATCTTGGACTGCCATCTTGCACCCAACGACGAATGAGAATGATCCTCCACGGACAACCCAATCATCATTTTGCTTTCGATAACCAGAAGAACTATTGTTCAGCAGTCCTGAAGTGGCGAGGAAGGTATGTCCTTGATTAGGATCTCCGGTCAAAATGTTTTCTTCGCCCTCAGCGATCGTGGCGTGCTCCTTTTCTGCCGACTGGGTCGTTGCCTGCTGACTACTAGCCTGAAGAACCAGAAGGTAAAATTCCTCGATATTAGCCTCCTTCTCATCGTGCTTATCCGAACCAAAGTTGATGTCAAACTTGGCCACCTTGATATCAACATGCACGCGGCCAGCAAGCGGCGGTCCCCACATAGACAAGTCCGCCCCGATCTCAACAGGGATATGGGTGTGAATAAACAAGAAATCGATGTTGAAGCGGACCCCAACGCAGATGCCCGCATTAGAAGTGAAGTGGAAGGGCTTGTAGTTAATGAGGAAGTTGGCAAAAGCGTCAAACCAAGCTTCAATAGGGCCAGCGCTAAAAGCTGCATGCAGTCTTCCGCCGCCCATACAGACCTTAGGCGTTATCGCGAAGTATGCTTCACCAGATAGGCTGAGATGGCTTCCGAGAGACCAACTGATGCCTAATCGCGGTGGATTCGGCCATCCATCGGGGATCCTGAAGGCCTGATGATATCCACCCAGGGTGAAGACGAAATTGCCAACGAGAGACTTGTCTGCATGCGTGGCGTCAAACCAATAGTATAACGCGAAGCCTCCAGTGAGATGGCAGTTGGGGTCTAGAATGAACGACTTAGGGGACAGTTGACCTTCCACCTTCATGACTCCGTAGTCAAAGTCAATTGTAACACCAATGCCAACCTCAACATGGGCAAATTTGACGGGAGACTTGGCATTGGGGATATCAACTAGAGCGACGGCGTAAATGCCCAGTTTGACAGACTGGCCAAACATGACCACGACAACGGCGTCGAGGGAGATCATCTGGAAGGCATCAATCTTCATACCCGCCGCTGCCCAGTACGTATCATCCCGCGGCGAGAACCACCCTCCAGCCTCAGATTTAGGATCCGTAAGCTTTTTAAGCGTCTCGAGTGCATTGTCTGCAGATCCACTGAGTTGAGATTGATCAATGAAAGGGAACTCAGTGATCTCTGCGACCTTGGGGACACGAATCTCAGAGTTATACCCGAAACCACCAGTCACACCAGAGATTTCTGCAAATTCCAGCGTTACAAGCGGTCCATATAATCTAGCGAATACAAACACGGACACGAAAGGTTTCTGGTTGTCAGGTTTGGCTTCGCCGTAGAAACAGGCTGCTTGTAGTTGGTATGGGACCCAGCCGACGATAAGACCGCCTGCGTAGTAGTTCAGCCCTGGTATGTTGCCGTGCCGAACGATACCGGCGATTGTGAGGGGTGGCTTCTCAAAAGCTACTGCGAAGCCTTCTAAGCTGAACTTGGGGTTGGCGAACTCTATCTTGGATAGATCAAGGGATGTGAGCTTGAGATTGATAGCAAAGCCAAGGAGAGAAAAGCCAATCGGGCCGAGCTCAAACGTTGCATCAAAGCCGATTCGCAGGATTTGGTCCGTGTATTTAAGGGACATATTGTTGATGGAAAGGGGGCTAGCCTTCTTCTTGAACGGCGCTGATGCACTGCCTCCGTCTGAGTCTTCCTTTGGTGGCTTCTCGTCACCCTCATCATCCTCCATTGACATAAGCGCAAAATTCTTTTCAGGAGCCTCTGTCTTCTTCTTGAAGTCATAGTCAAGTATGCACATAGATTTGCCCTCGGAGTCTTTGATGATGACGCCAAAGTGGGATCCGGCGGTCATCAAAAGATCGCTGTCATCCTTGTCCTTGAACTTGTCCTTGGTTGTCAACGACATAGATTCTTCTAGATTCTTGATGTCGAGACGAGTCAGACCAGGCTCGCGCTTGGGGTTCATTTTCGTCTTGTCTTGGATCCATATAAAGTACATCTCTTCAAAAGGTTGCGTGAAATTTCCCACCAAGGGAATCTCAATCATCGGAACAGCTATGAGAGATGCTTTGAAGAAACGCTTCGAGGGAACTTTTGATTCCCACTCGAGCTGATGGAGCTGAACAAAGGAGAATTTTATCTTGCCCAGTGTCAACGTTGCAACGAATTGGAATGAACCCTTCTTTTTACCAGCAGCTTGTAATTCTAGGGCCTTTTCACCAGGCTCCTTTTTTGGCTCATCTTTCAGGACGTTTTCCAGAACCTCGATTTGAATAGCGCTGTCCTTCTCGTCGCCAAACGCCATGTTATCGAGGAAGCCGGGCAGTTCCAGACTATCATCGCCTAGAATACCCTTGATAATGTCTGAGACACTGGCATTCTCCTCAGCTGACTTTAAATCCGCCTTGAATGTGAAGGATCCAGCTGAAAAATAGTGAAACTGGAGATCAAGTTCAAGTCCAGCTGCCAAGAGAACGCCCTCGAGTTCGAAAGCAGACCCAACAGATTTGTCCTTATCATCACCTTCCTTGACGGGCTCGTAGTGGTAGGCTAGGTCAAGGCTCTTGACCTGAATCGACTCGATCAACGGCATGACGTGATCAGCGGTCGATGTGTCAGTCGACGAACCCTTCGGCTTGCAAAATAACTCATATAAAGATGATGCATAAAGCGAGTTAAGTGAGGCTTTCAGCTCCCACTTGCCTGTTCCGCTGCTATAATCGACCCCACCTTTCAGAAGCGCAGTCTCCTGATGCACAGACATCGGCCCCGGTTGGAGTCGGGCTAAGAAGGCGATTGTGAGTGTAAAGTCCTTTTTGCCTTCCCAGGTGAAGCCAGCGTCGATACTAAGGAGTCCAAGATCGAGCTGTGGAACCGGTGGTGGATCATCAGACTCAAAGGCAAGTGATTCGATAGTACCGCCTAGTCTCACACCACTGCTACTGAGTGTGGCGTACGCTCGGCTGATCTGAGTTGGAACTGTTTTTGGGACATTCTGAATGTCGACGTTAGGAATCATCTTGATGAGTTTGAGTGTCTTTGCCGGGGTTTTTGTTAGGGGCAGAGATCCGTGGTGACTTCATACTCTGGCTGCATGTCACGAATCACCGAGTCATCGTACCCTTTGTGAAACAATCAGTAAATGCCCTTCGACAGGCCCAAGGCAACTCACAGTTCCAAAGCTCTCCCTTGATGCTCCCCCATTTGGGCCCATCAGCCATCCAAGCATATGATACGAGAAACGTAGGCGTAGCAGGCTCTCCCGTGCCTGTCTTTTCAGTACCAAACTTTGCCGCGACCTCAATGTCGAACGAAAAACTGTTCAACTTGGTGCCACGTCCTTTGTCATCACAGCTAAGCCCAATCTTGATTTGCCTAGGGTATATCCCGCTTTGCTCAAACATATCGTCATGACCAAGGAACTCACCAATGAAGTCCAAGTTTAGATCTCGAACTAAGCCTGCTAGCCATTTTAAGATGCCTATAAAGGCATCTTTCGTTGTGAATAAAACGGGCCCGGAGAGCTGGGTGAGAAGGATTTCAAGCAGAGCCAAGCTGGGGCTGTCAAGATCACAGTCGGTGACTTCCTGAAGCTTGACAACATAGCAACACCTATTGTTGCTGATGCTAGCGAAGAGGTCAAAGAACTCGGCGCAGAATTCATCTTTGTCAAGCCTGATCTTTTCACCAGTCTATTTTCTACCTTTGATGAAAAGAACGAGAGACAAGTTGGGAAGAGACCAAACACGGATCAGTACAAGTATCTCTCACATGTTCGCAAGATCAACACCAAGGGCATGGCCATCGCAGGCGTTGAAGACTTTGGTATCTTTTCTTGTGTCATCAGCAACCGCTGCGGACCACTGAACAACCCAACTGCCGCTAATATCTCTGTCCATCTTGTCTCAATTGAAGGAGTCGAAGATATGGAATGGCCGAAGTCAGGCCAAAGCCGCGTCGGGTTGTGTTCCCTGCATAACTGGACCTACACGGTTCTACCGCCTGGGCAATTCAACGTCAGAGACGCTTTTGAACATCTTGGTAGAGAGCTCAATGTTCTTCGTCCTGCTGAAGCCGTCTTCAAACCGCTTCAGTCGTCCGGAAACAAAGTCTCCATGCGTCTTGGTGACAGGCTGAAAGACGGGTACTCCCTCGTTCAGTACCGGGTTCAGACCGGTGAAAAGACCGTGGCATTATACCGCGGTCCTTTCACGCCTGTCAGAGTCGAGCTCAGTGAACAGCTCAACAAGTGCTCCAATTCCGGCCAAGACTTTCAGATCCTCGATAAGAAGGTCGGTCTGATGGACATCAGCTACTCTATCGCTTGGCAGATTGGCAGAACACTTGCCCTTGGCGATAAAGCGTATGTTGCAGCATTGGCTCGTCTGCGCTCCATTCTTCGCACCAAAACTATGAAGGTGTGCAAGGTTGACGCTGTGACTGATGCCGGCACAGAGCAAAGTTACCGGTCTCGAGATGATCTACTCAAAGATCTTCCCAAGACCATTGAACGTCTGCATCAGATACAACTCGCAGTTCCTCCCGCGCTAGTGGGTGATAGACCTCACTACTTCGCACCTGGAGGTGCCAAGAAGCGATGGTATCGTCCGGAACTTTCTAAAAGGCAGTATCCCAAACTTGGCTTTTCTTCAAAGCCGATTCAGGAGAAATACCTCGAAGCGGCTGTAGAGATTGTTTTGAAGGAACTCTCCATGGGGAAAGATGATCGTGTCTATGACGAGACTAATGACCCTGTCTCTACTGACTGGATGGTCGTCCTGGCTTGGATTCTGGATCGTATGTTCCTCGATAGAATTCCTGCACATTACCTGATCTCAGATCCAAGCCATGTTCCTCCCGAGAGCCTCCGTTTCTTTCATATTGATCCCAACTGGGTTGATGCTATGATCGACGGTGCCTTGAGTCTGGCGAACCACATGGGCCAAGATCTTGACAGAGTTGCCATCAAACACGGCATCAATCGCTACTTGGAGTACAAGTCTCCCAAACTTACTCATCGTCCGCAAGTCCCAACTTACGGCTTTTACCTCCGTTCTGATCTAGTCACTCTGTACCCTGATCTGAGGGTCCACACGACTGGAGCTGATACCGGGCGTGCACCTCTGCTCCGCCATGAGATTATCGCAGACGGTGTTATGCTCGGATTGTTCGATTCCGTACCTGGGCAGGACTTCAAAACCTTGAATTTCACCCAGCCTCCCCATCAGCAGCGCTTTGCTGCTGGTTGGTATTTGGAAGCTGACAAGTTGGAGGTATCTATCGGAAGACAGTTCACCGTCGACCCCAAATACCAAGACTACTCTAAAAAGGAAGAGAAGTGGCAACAGGTCACCATGTTTCCAAGCTCACATGATAATTGGTTCACATGGAGTACTGTCCCAAAGCCACTCGTTGACGGAAAGGATAAAGGTGATCCAGATGCTGATCTGCGTATTCTTCGTCTTCCTTTCTTCGTCCAGAAACAGATGGACCAACTCAATAAGCACATGGGCTCCTTCACTGATGATGAAGGCAACAAGCAAGACTACTTCCACGATGACGTCCCAAACTCTGCACTCCTTGCCATGCAACTCAATGATCCTTACTATCAGCTCTTCATCGCTTTGGACAAAGAACAGGGGTCAGGAGACCAAGCAGCTCCATCTCCGCTGTCCACTCTGAGGAGTGCAGTGACTGAGCCAGTGCAAGAACTTCGCAGCCTGCGGTTCATGACACCTACCACTGTTCCTCGCGTCCCACAACCAGTTGATGATGATCTCGATCCACTAGAGTCAGACAACGTCGTGTCTCTTCAGGCGGCCGACTCCTTGGATGCGGTTGCCGAAACATGGCAACGCGATGAGAGCTTTGTGGTGAGGTCTCGTACTTTGGGACACCATCTCCCCCCTCACCATCGTGCGCCGATCACAGAGCATCTCCATGGCGCTATGAGATCACAAATTCCTCATGGTGTCCCAGTGCAGCGGGTCGTCAGTACAAGAAGCCTTGGAGCTCCTCAAGTGAGCATGCTCATGAGAACAGCAAGTGCCAGCTCCCAAACTTCTGACCTCGCTGGTCCGCCTATCTACAAGTGCAATGCATACTCCCTCCAGCAAGACGTCATCATCCAAGACAAAGACTGCCTACCCCAAGACATCGTCTTCTCTGTCCTCGTCTCGCGTAACAAATACAGCAGCTATCAGCTCACAGAGTTCAACATAGCCATTGAGCTCGGCACGTCCGCTGAAGATAACTGCATCATGGAAACCTACGCAGGTCCCGGCGCACGTATGCTAAGTAACCTTCGATTCAATGTTCTCATGTCTTTCACTACCATGCCTGTCACAGCGAGGAAGTGCTTGTTGTTGCGGCTTATTCCGCGAAGTCACAAGGGTTGGATCAGGATGCAGGATGTTCATGAGATGAGTTTCATGCTCACATTGGCTCAGCTCAATTCATTCGCTGGGAATAAGAGGTTTTCTTTCTACACGTCTGCTTATTATAAATTTGATCATGAAGATGATCCGATCACTGACTTCTTCGAAGTCACACTAAAGAAGCATCATTAGTCATTATCTCACGCAGTCACAACCTTAGCACATGGTCTTCCAGTTTCGGAATACAATATGAACTCATCCTTCTGTAAGCTAAGAAACATTCATTAATGAACACTATGTGCATGCTCCAACTAAGTCGACGCCGAATGGCCATTTTCCTTAACCTTTACCTTGGCTTTTGAGCGCCTGACCTCCTCCTTGTCTCTGGCTGTTGGGGTATTCTTGTTGGGGAGAAAGTTGTTCAGGTTGGCACTCGCAACCATGATCAAGTGCTCGCAGTTCACGCATGGCGCCCACAGATACTTATAGTGCCGCCCAGTTTGAGCAAGTATGTCTTTGGGCGAGTAAGATTATATAAATCTAAGAACCAAGAGACATGGCTTAGCAAAAGTCATCTTCTCATTCTTGACTCTTGTCTACCTTTTCAAGATCAAACTCGTAAAGATCGACTAGCCTTTTGCTGACATAGTTCATTAGAGGTGCCATTGTTGCTTTCTGTGTAGTGATAATATGTTTAATTGCGCGGCATACAAAACTCGACTTTATACACGGAGAAGGAAGAAAACACATACATGTATAAGGACACATGATAAGATTGCAGTGAGTCCTAAATGGGAAGGCGGAAATGTCCGGATCTGCTGGTTTGTACATGTCATGGAACAGGGTGTGCAGAAAAGAGTGATTCTGTTAAACGCGAGCTAGTGATGTAGGGCAGTGGATCAAGCTAGCCATGAATTGGGGGATCAGCGGTTACGGCTGAGCTACCATTACAGTACCCTTGCACCCTAGCAATGTGTGGTGACGTCTTACTTGGGGCCCGGCGGTGTATCAATATATATCTTTGTTTGGCGTATAGCTGCATCCTTCAGGCAGCTTTTTGTGACCAACGTTGTGCACCTACGCCTTCTTGCTGAACGCGCCATTTCTCCACCCACGATTATCCACCATGGCCAATCACACCAAAGTCATCAACGGCGTCGTCGTCACAAACACCGACGTAAGTCTCTGCTGATCTTACTGTATTAGCTCTCCGAAAATTTTCTGACGGCTCAGCAGGTTCCCCCTCCCCGAGACTAGACCGATGTGTATGATGAGATTGGTGGTGACATGCGCTGGAACGACGATTTGGAAGATAATTAAGGAGAGGGGCCTTGACGGAGATGTACAGCCTTTCTACGGCACATGTTCATATACGGGTGAAGTCCTCTTCTTGATGCAGGTTGGCGGCAAGGACTTCATCTTCTGGAATGCTCTTGACGAGTCTATGTACCGTGTGAATGGGAACTTGACTCTCGTAAGGATTGTAGCAGGCCTTGATGAGGAGGGTCTCAATGCATTTGATCTTGAAGAGCTGTGAGAGGAGGGTTATCAAGAAATGCAGCAGGAGTCAACTTGCTACATATTACTCAAAGTGTCAATGCTTGACTTTAACTACTTGATGATACCTTGGATTCGTGTTATGTAACGTCAATCCTGCTATATGATGGCCTTCACTTTCCAAATTTCTTCAGACATCTCCAGACTAGACATTTCATAACATGATCAATGCGAGAGATAGAGCGATGTAAAAAGGTTATCAGTGGCAACGAATCGTGGCACGAAACCTAAGCTACCCCGTGGGGACATACTTGCTTCCCGTTGGACTCTCTACTGGAGGGTAAACAAAATTTTCCTTCTTCCCTTCCGCAACCTGAATAAGATATTCGCAATTGTCGCATGGAGGAATGAGATAAAGCGCGCCAGGCCCTTTGTAGGCTTTCTTGTGTATTTCCAGGGGCGAGTATTCTTCTTCCAGCACCGCGTTCTTTAGGAAATAGCTCTGAAGAGCCAAACCATTGACATCTTTCCTAGCTTCCTTGTTCATGGAGCGACTGAGTTATTGGTAGAGTTATCAGCGCAGCTCGTGTGCGAATACAGGTAGTCCACTAGACTTACAATATATGAAGGAACGGGTATGTTTCCCCACAGTTCCCAAAATGGGTTCCTGCTTCGCCCTTGTCCCCGGACCGGTTGGGTGAGTTGTTGAAATGCCAGGCTTCTTCCTTGTCCTCTCCCTTATATTTAAATCTCCTGGTCAGCGTGTGGATATTGTTCCAGCCGTGCAGAAGATCAAACCGGGATGTTCGGAGTTTTTCCTTCCATTTCGCCCCTACCTGCGTCTTCGCATTCCAATCGTACCCAGCGAGAGAGGATCCTAGAGCAAAGTAGACACCGTTCGCGTCCGTCATCCACGTACATTGAAAGACAGTAGGTACAGCACCAACACCTTTTGGTTTATCTTCCATTGCAGTTATAGCTTCAACCTTTGGAGGTCTTGGATGATTTGCTGTCTTCCCGTTTCCTCCAATTTTGGCACACCATCGGCCGTAGACTGCTGTCAGAGGAAGGAAGAAGTTATCTTTCGTAGCGCCATCAAGATCCTCTTTCAAAAGGGATAGAATCAAACCAAGAAGGTCGTAATGATTCCAGTAAAACACTCCACCGTCAGGCGCAAGGGTTGAGGCCCTTACCGAATCTGGAGTGGTGTGTTTCCAGTTACCGTTTAAGTGGACATTGAATTTAGATATTTTATCATAAACTTCGTCAGGAACCTTTTCCTTTGATTTTAAAATGGTTTCCCATTCCTCTGTTATCGTGCGGTAGATATGCTGCGGGGGATCATACGTGCTGTCAAACTTTCCGTTCGATTTAACAGGCTTGAAGTTGTGTTCTAAATCTGCCTCCCAATCTGGTGAAACACTCCTGTCTAATGGGCTATATACCAAACGTTAACCAGTGAAACGACCTATACTCTGGAGGATGGGTACTGACCAAAGAGAAAGAAATTGCTTGTAGACAGAGATTAATATCTCCCTGATCCTTTCGTTTGAGTGCGTTGTACAGGCGTTGTACAAGAACTTGTATATCTATCTTAACATGTCAGTAAGACTTCGGATTGCGCTGCTTCGACATTCAGACCGCTTCAGTTTCCAATTTGTACAAATCAATCAGCCTCTCCCCACAGAACTTGAGGTAGGCCGGATTCAAGACGCTGGTCATCTTACTGGTGATCGGTAGTAAGTGAAAGAGGTTCAAAGTGCATTTAGAAAATGTATAAGAAAAACTGTTTGATTGCAGACCTTTATAATCTGGGCACCAATATGTGCTCCCTCACCAATGCGCACTGACATTGGCCTTATGTACCAGTCTGGCCATACCTTCTTGAGCTTAGTCATTTACATGTGACATCACCAGCACGAGCCGTGTATATAAGTGTACTGCGATCATCTCTTCCCCCATCACAATTTCGACTCTACTGCTCAACAGCCATCACATTTTACTCCCTGGTCATCATACAATTTACACACACACCTGCTGCCCAACATGAGTCAATACACCACAATTTCCGATGGTGTCATGGTCACCGACAATGGGGTACATCATGACCTTCCCTTTCTTTCAGCGCCGTGACTAACCGGCGAGATTTTAGATCCCACCCCCAGCTAACTGGGTCAACTCTTATGAGGACATGGGAGGGGACATGCTTTGGGGCCAAGGTGGTCAGATGGAAGATGAGGTACGGGGTCGTGGCATTGACGGAGATATCAGGCCTCACTACGGAATGGCACCCTACACGGGAGAAGCACTCTACCTTTTCGAGGTTGGTAGTGGGAAATTCTATTTCTACAATGCCATCGATGGGTCTATGCTGCAGGTCAACAATCAGAGTGACCTAAAGAGCATTGTGGATATCCTTGATGACGAGAACAAGGGCTTACCCGCCCTGGACATTGAGGAAGTCTAGCTCTGCGATTGAGGAGTGCATGTAGACCAAATTCCAATATCATCAGAATAAAACGATCAGTCAATTGTCATGCGTTGTGATTCAAGATGGAGGGGGAGAAGTCCCGCCAACTACCAGGCAGCCAGTCTCTACTACCCTGACTCCATACCTCTCCGCTCTTATCAGACTATGCAGTAGGATATTATGCCAAGTAATCAATATCTGATGCATGCTAGTCTCGTTTAGTCCAAAATGTCAATACTATGTCAATCAACGGCACGGCACGTTCTCAATGATGGGCTGCTATCAATCCTCCCTTATTGCCTCATGCTGGAGCTTTGACCTCTTGCTTCAGCTGAGATCGCGATTTAGGAAGAGATCTGCCAATATTCCTTGTTTGCTGCTCATAAAAGCGGCATGTTGGAGCGGGGTTACATGACACCCAGGCCCCAAGTAGGAAATGGTATAGGCTATCAATAGGCTTGTTGACAGCTGAATTGGTACGTGTCGCGCACTAAGAGCAAAATGGCAGCGGCTGCAGATACCAGCTTGGCCAGCTACCAGGGACTGGTAAAGTCGCGATGGCTGTTTTTGGCCCCCTGCTTTCCCGCAACAGAATGCAAAGCATCACTGAGCGGCAAGAAATTCATCCGGCAGTGCAGTACTCTGTAGGTTAGGTCTGACGTAGTGAGCTTACGACAGTCCTTTACGTGGCTCTGCATAGTAGGCCCACAAGAAGTTACATACTCATAACATCATGACCTGAAGTCAACGTGCTACTGTTAATATTACCAAGAAGCGGAATTACAGAGGGAAGTCAATCGTATAGGTCGGCCAGAATGGCTATTCGTATTGGCATTTGCCTATAAAATGCTAATGGAACTGTTAAAATTAGCATATCAGAGAAAACAGGAGCAGGAACTGTTAAATGAAACGAATCAAGGGAAACATACAACAGATAAAAGTTGCCTGATAGCTTTCGCTCACTGCCATGTCCAAGTTCTCTTCAGCCGCCGCTGTGACTGAACAAATGGCTTTCAATTTTATTGCCCATAGTTTTCCGCCTTTTAAAGTGCAGCTGGACACTCAATTGCCTGGTGCAGTTGTCGCAATGTTAGATGCCCGCTACTAGGCTATGTGATAGTTGGTGTGAGCTTAGAGACTATTATGGCTGCCGCTGGCCAATTACTCTATCTGGGGGCCAGCGGTTGATTGAGAGTAACTTCAGAATACACATTATCAATGGATTCTTTAAGTCATATATAGTATTTATTCCCAAAAGCACTAATTTACTAACGTTGCTGAGATGCGCAGACAGTCCCAGGAAGCCATCAGCTTTTCAATGTAGGTTGACTTTCCAAGAGAGGAATAATTTTCATTGCAAACCTGAACATCCAGTTCGCTATTCAGGCTTGCGCTAAGTCATTCTTTACAGACCCTTGACTAATTTCTTCTCGGCAGCGATTATCTTCTGTGCAGCTGTCTCGGCGATACCATACACAGCCGTCTGGATATGGCCCGAGAGCTGGACAGGAATAATGCTGGCATCAACCACACGGAGGTTCTCCGTGCCGTACACCTTCAGTTCTGAGTCCACAACACCACCGTCCTTCTTGGGAAGCATCGCGCAAGTACCGACGGGATGGTAGAAACTGTTGACTGTCTTGACGACCCAGTCACGCAATTGAGCATCTGTCCTCTTTCCTAGACCTGGTTCAAACTCTGCAGCCCATACAGATCGCAAGGGCTCGGTCTCGGCGACTTTGCGGGCAAACCTAGCACCTTCAATGAGTGCTTGTATGTCGTACTCGTTGTTGAGATAGTTCAGGTCAATAATCGGCTTGCCCTTTACATCCTTCCCGTTGATGTGAACACTGCCGCGACTCATGGGATGCATGATGGAGGAGAATATGGTGATGAAGTTGGGGGAAGTTCCAGGATAGCCCTGAGCACCAACGTAGTTGGCTTCTAGGAGAAGCTCCAGCTGGGGAATAGAGGGGTCGCTCAGATACTGAAGCTTCTTTTTGTCCACGACAGAACCGCTTCTCGTAAAGCCATCCTTTCCAAGTCGATTCATCTTTTTTTGTACGTCATTGCTCACCTGGGCCCAGTTGAGAAAGGCGTAGGCGCTGCTTGTATAGTCATACCACGATACCTTGTTCTCCAGCCATAGGTTGAACTGCTCCTTTGCCAACGCGCCCTCGGGATTGAAAATCATTTGGTCAAAAGACTCGAAACCTTCTTTCAGTATATATGTATTGGAGGTTCGAAGGTGGTCTTGGTAATTTTCGCCAACGCCACGAAGGTCAAGCAATTGTTTTATTCCCGCTTTGGCAAGAACCTTGGCTTGTCCAATTCCAGACATCTCGAGCAGTCCCGGACTCTGAATAGAACCTGCCGAAAGGATAACTTCCCTGCTAGCCTTGATCGTAGAGCCATCTTGGAGACCGACGCCAGAAGCAACCAGACCCTTACTCTTCTTAGAGGAAAAGAGAACTTTGGTGACATGGGCATTTGCTTTGACTTTCAGATTAGTTCCAGCCTTTGGCAGGTAGCTGTTGGCACTGTATGACCGAGTGTAGTTGGTCACGTCAATGTTGGTGGGTTGGAACATGACTCCAACAGGGTTTCCGCCAAGAGATCCCCTGTCATTGATTGGGACGCCCAACTTATTCACCGTGGACTGCCATGGCTTCAAAACATCCGGGACGATGCGATTGTAGGTAGAGCTGATGGGGCCATAGTGACCGTGGACGTCGCCATCATTGCCCGTGAAGTTCTCCGACTTCTTCATACCATTAATCATGGTATCCCAGTTCCATCCTAGACTTCCCAGATCACTCCAAGCATCGTACTCAGCGGATGCTGCTCGGTCGTAGCATAGGAAGTTCATAGCAGATGAGCCGCCGAGAACCTTGCCGCGGTTGACGCTAATGGATCGCCCGTTGAGCCCAGGCTGGGCGATAGAACTGAAGTTCCAATCGAGCGATGATCCCAAAATTGAGCCGCGCATCCCTGGTACGTTGATGCGCACATCGTCCAGCGCTTCTGGGCCCGCTTCTAGAAGAATGATTTTGGACTTGGGAAGGCCTAGGCTCAGGCGGGTGGCGAGGGCTCCTCCAGCGGTGCCACCTCCTACAATGATCTAAACAATAATGTTAGCAGTGCCTAGGTCAATGTCCTAACGAGGAACAACTTACATAGTCATAAGTCTCGGTAGCAGCGACGGCTGTCACAAAGCCTGATATGATCCAGGTGCAGAGCTGCATCTTTGGTCTCAACAATTCAATTCAGCTTGAGAAGTAAAGAGACTTAAGCTCGTTGCCGCGATATTTCAACTTTCGTCAGCCATTTTGTACCTGTAGACCCTTGCTGCATGGCCATAGTCCCTGCATTACCCCATGTTATTGAACCCCGCCGGATATTCGAGCTGCCTAATTTACCATCACAAATCATACCCTGAGACCGTCCGGATCGCTTCTGGACCGAAGATGCAGAACTTGTGCCCAGATTGGGTAAAGCCTAGTGAGACCTCCAATAACAATAATACATCTTAAGAGGCATATAATAGGCAGAAAGCTAAGTCTTGCAGATGGTGCCATTTATAGCTCATGCTTGCTAAAATCTGACCTTACGATTGTTATGCTTGGCAATGCAATACGCGGTCAAAATCCAGAAACCTCGGTCCGTCCCGGCCCATTGGTCCTAAAAGGCTGGCAAACAAAGCCAGTTTTATAGTTTTCAACTTCTTTTAAGACCAAGGGTAGATGCTAGGTCGTACCATACACAAATAGAACACCATCGCGGTTTAAACAGCCTGATCGGGCGGGGGAAATCTTATTTAAATCGAAGCCAATGACATTGTAATTACAAGTAACCAGTAGACAGAGTTGGACCCCTGGTACACCGCTGTTGCAGGCTGACAAAAGGCTAATTATACCTCGGCCTCAGTCCCTGCTTTGAGGAGGCGTTTCACGCCGCAAAGAAGAGACAAAACAAGGAAAGCGCACCATGCAACATTGAGGCGGAGTTAGAGGCAAAAAGGTAGCGGTTAACAGATGCAAAGAGCTTCTTTATGCAGCTCGACAGGAGCAAGAGCAGCGGAAGGTTTAGAGGAAGCCTTGACATATCATATCAGATACTATATATATTCAACCCTCGTATCCAACCCTCTATAACTAAACTCTACAAGTAACAGTCTTTTCCCAAAGCTCCTCTATAAATTCCCTACCAGTAGTCCCCATTGGCCATGTTACCCTTCGTAGCGTCCCCTTTGCTTGCGACCAAGTCGTGATTCCTAACGCCGTTGCTTGCTGCTTCAAAGCATCTGCGAAGAACTGTCTGGCTGACAATAATCCTCTATCTTGCTCATCGCCTTTCAGAGCACGTAAGGAGCCAGTAAGGCCGACCAATGTTTGCCACAGTACAAACGCCTCGTTCTTTTGTGTATACTTCATGGAAAGAACCTTGGCCACATCGTGTTGGAGTAGTGTAACGGCATATTTGTGAATCCGTTTGTCCACGTACTCCAATGCGCCGAGAACATCCTGCATGTAGAGGATAGAAGCGATACTCAATCCGCACCATGGTCCGACAAATGATGATGGAGTCATATCGGTAGTCTCTTGTTTCCTTCCTGGTACGGAGATAGATTCGATATGTGCCGTGACATATTCTCCCAGTATCCTTGATGCAGGGCCTTTGCGCCAAAAACCTTCAAACTTCCCGTCTGGTGTTTCTGCACCTGTATTTTTGAACATACGATCCTGCGCAGCCGTGAAGTCCCGTATAGAGTTGATGATCACTTGCCCGTCAGCGTTGTTAAGTCGTGCTCCTTGCGGCAATGGGCTGAAGAAGAATGGGAACAGACGAATGGCCTGAAGTTTAAGACCGAGGTTCTCCATGGCTTCGCTCATGTGCCATGTATGTGATAGCTTGAGAAGATTTCGACCCGGTACAGCATCGAGACTGTTGCCGTGGCCGCCAGTTCGACAAATGCCGCTGAGCAAACTCTTAAGGCCCGTGATGTAGACATATGACCTATGGTAACACGTTAGAAACAGGAATTATGCGTCTAGATGCATGGGTTCATGGTGACTTGCATTACGAAATAGCGGTTAGCTAGTTCTCTATCGGTGGAACAGCAATCGGAACGTGTCGGGTCACTTTTATCGGGTCGCGCAGTTTCAATCAGCGCCAGAATGCCACTGATGTGAGTCTCGGCAGCAATAAGCTCCCCATGACATGCCTTAGACTCATTTTTAGCAAGATCGTTTCGAAAAGGGGCGTTCAGTAGGCTGGCTCACCTCCGTGAAAGCCAAGGTGGCCATTTCCCTGATAATCGCAGCTTCAAGTTTATAGTCCCGCGATGCGATCCATCCATTGATGACACGCATGACCTCGATTTTATGATACAAGAACGTGGACTCAAACGTAGCGAGGTCACCAAATTGGAAAGAGAAATGCATGCCAGCCATGAGGATGGCACTTCGGAGTGCGCATGGGTTATCGATCGTACGCGCGAGACTAGTTTGGTAAGCGACAGATATATAGAGTGGCAGCTATACTAACTATTCTGTGCCAGGTACTTTCTGTGTCGTCTTTAGGGTCCGGCTCGACTCAAACACTAAATAGAGTCAGTAAGGTCATAAGTATACACCAGTTCATAGTAACTTACAGTATTGAAACAACTCATGAGACTTGAGTGGCATGGCAACAGCCAGCTTATTAAACCCCGTATCATGATTTAGACGACTTAATCGCGGAGGAACATTCGTCTTCTTCACGCAAGCTATCTGCTTAGTCTTGAGCGGCTGCTCAACCTCCCATGGCGTTTGATCCCAAGGACGAGCCTCCTTTTGCTGCGCCCTTCGTTCCCTCAACGGTATCTTCGGTGGCGCATACACACAGGTCCTCTGGCCCTTGACACAATTATGGCTACATTACCCGCATTAGTTACCGGATCCCAGCTTACAGTGGGGGCCAAGGATTCAGGATCGCCCATACCATTGCGGTCGCTGCTCGTCACATCGTTTCCGGCGGGTCCGACAATTGGAGCAGCCTGTTCGACTGCGAGTATGGAACTGCCTTACTCTAGAGTCGGTTTCTGGCGTCGTCGAGTTCTCTTTTTCGGAACTTGAAGACATTTTCTTGGGATTTTATAAAGAGATAAGGATGATAATTTGAGTCAGCCTGGCAGGGCGCCGTTGATGGGGACAAGGTGGCGCCGCGTCAGCACTAACCCGGTCTTTGGGGTGATTACTCAGCTAAATACAAGAGCCAATTAGAAAATTTACGGAAATAATCTCGAGGTTTCGTAACGGCGATAGACTCGAGGGTAGCTAACCTAGACCACGGGATTGGGAAACACGACTCAATGGCTTTTGTGTCACGAATCACGACTCTTCACTTACTAAGTCATGAATTGAGACTGATGAAAAGTGTATTCTAGTTGACAGAACAATTAGATAGGCACCATATCTTCCATTTGTTGCTTAGATTGTATTAAATGCCAGTCTATCCGCAAAAATGCAATCCACTTACTACTCCCTGCTCCAAAAATAGATCTGGCGACAAATCGTACCCCAGCACTCTCTACCAAATCGCGACTCAGACACCATCTCGAGAAGTAGCTTTCGATCCCAAACCCGTCTCTCTATACGAGATGCTAACCTCTTGAGTCCTCATGATATTCCCTTTTATAGAGCCCTGAAGCAGAATTGCTTCGTCACTATCGTTTTTACTAGCTAGCATGCTTGCTTCAATCTTCGTCAGGTTGCCCCCCTTCCCATCATCTGTCGTGTTACCTCTAAGAGAACCAAGAGGATAGGCGGAGCTGTTCGCGTAAATCGAGTCGTCGTGTTGTTGATAGCCTGCGGAACTTGATTCCTGGTTTCGGATTTTCTTGTAGAGCGGGCGCAGGGCTGGGAGGGTGAGGCAGACAATGGTGGCCGTGACTTCGCTGGCGGTCCAGATGGCCGAGTCAGAGATGGCATCTATTATCGTATTTGTTAGCTCTTGAGTTCCCAATGTCGCTACGGTCCACCTTACAGAGATAATCTTTGGAGTTGCTCAGAGATGTCAATCCAGTTGTTCTGAAGACTCCACAGATACCAGCGCTATACTTTGTCAGTCTTTATATAGTTAGTTAGCGCGACAGGAGGGAACTCACAAGACGCCCATACTGAGCGACAAGCAGATGGTACGACGTTCTTTGGGCTTCATGTTGAGGCCGTGGAGGGCAATCCATGGGAAGCCAGCTAGGATGAAGTCCATCGCGGCAGCATAGGCTTGAGATAGGGTTAGAACGCGGCAAGAATAGAGACGAGAGGTTAGACTAACAGCAGTATGTGATAGCGACGATAGTCAGGCTCAGATGGCAGACCCTCTGATCGGCTAGCTCGGGGTTCCAGATAGACTCTGCCGGGGTACACTGGGCGAAGACCGTGACAGCAAGGAAAATACTCATGATCACCATCGACATAGTGCAGAACCAGAGAAACAACCGATGCCTATAGCATCTATCGTCAGCGTTCAAGCCATAGACTTGGAACCATTTGGACTGACCAAGGCTTCATAACAATGCGGAGCAGAAACATGGCGACAGACACCTTGCCCATTCCCGTAGCGAGAGCAACAAAGACCTGTCCGATGAGAATATACAGCATCGCATGCGCAAACTGCGGAACCTCAAGATCTTCGTAGTGCTGTCCCATGCCATGAACTGCCGCAACAGTCGTAAAGACGGTGAATCCAGTGTTGAGGACCTGTCGCACATTAGAGTTCTGTCCCTTGCATCAAGCGAATGCACATACCAGTGTCGAAATGAGACAGACATCGTCCCACCCAACAGAACCTCGAATAAACGAACGTGTGTAAATCCGGAGGCCAATCAAAGCAATGCTCAAAGCGATCTGGGCCCAGAACACTCCAATTAGTAAACCGCCCTTGCCGCCAACTCCGGCTTCTTTGTACATCTTGTGAAGCCTTGCTGTCAGGAACAAACAATTTTCGGGGCGGAAGCAAAATAGGAACAATTAAAAGGTGTAAGAGAGCGCGGAAGTCTTTTGTCGAAATACTCGTGGTGGTTTTATTTCCAATGTGTGCCCGCCCCTATAACCGGACATTACTCGCGGCGCGGGATGATCAGAGGCGTCGTGGCTTGAAGTAGGATTTTAGAGCCAACAAACTGCCCTACCTGGTTAAAAATGTGCTTCTGCGGGCTGCATTAGAGTTCGTTAGTGTATCCGGGTGTAAGCATCCCGCCGCTATATCAATGACTACGAGTACTTGGCTCTGGTTAGTCAACGCCGGGGAGGCTGCCGGGACGGGATGGGAATCTCGTCCGATTGGGGTCGCACCAGAGATTCTGATAACAGACTGGGCCGAAGCGGGAACTCTTACATACGCGCAATCTCGCTGTCTTGGTCAGCCCTGCGGTCTAGGCCCGCCCTACGCGGACAAGATCATCGGTCTCACTGATGTGCCTCGAGCTGTGAGGACCGTTTCCTTGATTCCCGGAGCTGCTTATCAGTCACGTCCCTCGTCTTCAAGCACGCTCAGATACTAATGCAGCGCCTCTTTCGCTTCTTAGGTCACGGACGCTTAACATGCTGGGTCTTGAAATGAGGTCAAGGGGTCAGTCTTGGTGGGCATCCTATATTTACTTCTGTGACGGAGGCGGTCGCATTTGCTTGGGGCTAAAAGCCAGTAAGAACTAGCGCACTTGGCGGTCGTGGCAAGAAGAGGATCAATGTTGCAGCGAGGCGGCATCTTAGCTGATCGTGACAAAGCTGAATTCAGGGTTAGTCAAATGGAATAGCTCTTTCTTTGGAAGCAAGGTAAAGAGTTATAATTATAGCCTTAAAGTCGTTAAAAGAAATGAAGAATCATGAGAAAGGGACCTGTAGGTGGTCCGAGATACCAATATGCACGAAAACTACAGTAGATTAGCCTGATGTAGGACCCCAAAGCTTAATCGCTGCATGAACGGATTGACCCGGTACTATGGGTTTTGAATCCTTGACGGCATCGAGTACAACCTCGACGTATGCTTAGAATTTGGCTTTTAAGCTTCCATGTACATAACACCCCTGGAAGCGATACTCTGATGGAGTCCGCAACGGTCATCGTGGTAGCCATTATATGACAGTTCGTTGCAAGCCTTTCAAGTTTAGCAGTTCAAGTACTGGGCTACAGCACGAGACCTTCTCTTTGGCGAGACACATTACTTGGCAGTTGGGAAGCATACCCTTGGAATGCCGAATCAAACTACTAGGGGCGACACATTCGAGTATCATGTATGGGAACAAACTCACCAGTAATAACACACGTATTACTCCGTACTATTGCTCCTGGCGTTACATCGCAGGTTGAATCCTCGTCAATCTGTCCGTAATCGGTCGTCAATGCATCTAGTCGTGGGACATACATAATCTTTCCTGTATCGAGTTCTGATCGACGTCAAAGGTCTCGTCACATATCGGATTGCAGTGCCAGGTGTTGTTCGGCAGAATCTTGCCGGTGTGCGTCGGGTACAGCAATAGTGTGCGGATATTGGAGGGATGGGGTTTTCAGGATGTTGGTCAACCCAACTGCATCTTGATAGTGCTTACATGGGCGTCAGAAGTTACCTTGTTGATTGATCGATTTGAGGTCTTGTTTGACATGATCGAGGATCATGAACGTCTGCACAGATTCGTCTTTCTGAAGATGTCACAATCGCGTGACGAAGACTCTTTTGTATTTTCTTCCATGTCACAACACACGGATTCTTTTCCGAACACAAAAGAGTAGTTCCTTGACCCCTAAAGTTTGGCAAGCTGTACTCTCTCGTTATAGAAACAGGACGGCACAGGGACCTCAAGCCTTGATCCTTACTCTAGACAGTCTTCATGACTCGTTTAAGACTCGTTCAGAAGGCCAAATTGTCTTGGAATCAGGGCTACTAGCCGAATTGCCTCGGTAGTTGGGTGATCAGCCGCTCTTTGACTGTCTTCGCCGCAACATTGCATGCATGAGGAAAGGGGCACCCAGCTATTGGACCACTCAGGACACGATGGCGTTACTAACACTCCTTGTGAAGGTTTGCCAAGCTATGAAGATCCGTCCTGGAATGTGTATCAGAACAGGGGATCAGGGCTGACGATGTCGGACTTTCCGTCAGATGCCGTGTGAATATCCCTGTCAGGGACACACGTGATCGGGATTTCCGTGATCGCCTGCTGGATTCCGGCACGTGAAAGACCCAAGCCAACTTTCAACAGTCATGACAGATTTTTTAAGAGTATAGCAATCTCAAAATACAGCCTCTTCAAATACTTCTCTATAGAGTGCTATAGCTAAATGGTTCATCTTGCTGAAATCTCATGTTCTGCTCGGCTTGACCTTGTAAACAGCATTCTCAACCGCAACAGACCCATCCCCGTCTACAAACCAACGCAGCTCACTGACAAAAGCGGAGCGCTCTACCCATTTCAGCTCAGGATGGCTGGTCTCAATGATGGGAGATCCCAGCCATTCATTCTCTCCAAACTCAAGCGTTCGGGCCTTGGGTCCTCCGGTAAAGACTTCCATCCACTTTTCATCAATCTGTAGAACGCCCTTGAAGTGAATATAAATACCGTGGCCCTCTTGTGATCGAAATTGAACTCGAACGTCAAGATGGCCGGTGTTTGTGTCAGGGTCACGCTGATAAATGGTTAGCGTTTGTCTTGCTGTAGGTCCCGGTTTGGAGCTTACCAGAATCCAATCAGCACCGCCGGGGAGGAGCTCTGCCTCAAAGCCGCTGCCTTTGATGTTGCCGTGCGTCAGGAAAGCAACAATGCGGTGGTTGTTGCCCTTGGCTTCGGGGATGACGAGGGCTTTGTCCGGGGATGTATACATCCTCATTGTGAAAACTTGCTCGAGCGAAGGTGTCATGGTAGCGACTTGTGGTGCTGGTAATCTGGATTCTGTAGCTGATGCGGGATTAGAGACAACTTTCTTTGATTCAATAACTGTCGAGACTTGAGTGAGCTCTCTGACAAGATATTTTGTTTGTGTCGAGTGTTGCCTTTTTACAGCAGCTATGAACTTGACAGCCTTTGACTATATGTTGTTCTCGTGATTGATCTTTTGAGGCTGCTTACATTATCACTTTCACATATATTTGACAATTACTGCTCGTTAAAACGGGTTTCTGAGTAATGATCTTTGGGTCACCTCATCGTGGACGAGAGCGAGTAGCAATGTTGATTGCTGATCTCCACTTCAATGCATCTGGCCAATAAACAGTGGTTTGTGATAGAAGCTGAGAGACGGCCTGGTCACTAAGCACCTGCGCGTAATCGGAGAATAACATACAAAGGCCTCATAGATTATACACAGCATTTAGAAATCAGGATTGCCTCGCCCTTCTATTGCACGCCTACGATTCCTTTTCTCAACCTGATGCGCTGGTGTCAAAAAAAGGAAACGTTGCTGATAAGATAAGATAGATCAATCTCTGGTCAGCTGTTGAGCATCGATCGTTTTGAACTGGAGCCAACTAAGTAAACACTGGTGATGCAAATCAAGAAACTGTGACACGAGTCAAGGGCCAATAAATAATTTTATTTGTCATCTAGGCTCACTAAAATTGGCCGTATCGATCTTGCATCCACGGCACGCACGTGTATCAGTAATCAGCCCCGAGAAATAATGCCGAGTCAGCCCTCCTTGTCGGCTTTCAACGTAAAACAAACGTCCACTATTCCTGTAACCAACAAATCTGCTGCTTAGGTGTGATTGGAGTTTCCTCAGCATTCCTACGATATCACGATTTGAAAGCAGATATGACCTGTTCAAGATGATGTACGTTAGTAATTCATCGATTGTTAGTCAATGAATCAAGGTAATTAGTGCGTATATATATACATGCAGTAAGGGCTAATAAACACAATCAAACTATCAAAACACAGTTTACAAGATCACCAGTACACTTCTACTACTTCTCTTTCCATTCGTGCCACTAAGAGCTATAATTGGTACATCTACGCTAAACCATAATGACCTCACAGACCTCCAAGCTGTTCGAACAGTCCAGGTCGGCGCTTCTAATTTACAGCATCTGATCGTCCTCGAACCCTTGACTCGTGGACGTGCTGATTCAGCTGGTGTTTCCGCTACTTACGCTGCGGATTATTACTCCAAGCGCGCTACACGTACGGTCTCACAGTAACTTCAAAACTGGAGAACATATACTAACTATGATGGCTAGATGGTGGCTTGTTGATCACAGAAGGGACCTTCGTCTCCCTTGAGGCATCGGGGCTCCCTTCTCACCAGGGATTTATTCCAAAGATCAGATTGAGGCTTGGAAGCATGTTACTGATACAGTTCATGCCAAAGGAGCTTTTATCCTCTGTCAGCTCTGGGCTCTTGGGTAAGCTAAGCACTCGTTTCTCATTGCGAGCTTCTTCGCTGACATTACCGTAGCCGTATTGCCGAACCTGATCTAGTCCCTGCTCTTTTCAGCCCCGTCTCGCAACCATTCTTCGAGAACAACGATGTCATACGACAGATTCCGGATAAGTTCACTGTCATGAGCGAAGCTGGCATTGATGGCTTTGTGGAACATTACCGACAAGAAGCCTCGAACGCTATGGAGGCTGGCTTCGATGGCGTCGAGATTCATGGTGCGAATGTGTACGTAAGCATTCATGTTCCATGTGATAAATCCGTGGCTGGTAGACAACATGTAGCTTATTGATCAGTTTCTAGGTATTCGCTATTACTTAGAAATTGGAAGAGGTCTGACAGCACTATAGCTCCAATCAACCAGCAACGACAGAACAGACGAATACGGCGGCAGTATCGAGAATCGTATTCGCTACCCCCCTCGCGTGGTCAACGCAGTCAGCGACGCCGGAGAAGGCGTTGCAGCATGCTACTGAGACAGATGACCTCGTGGCCTTAGGGCGTCACTTCATTCGTAAGCGTTCCATTCATATGTGTTTCTTCTGGTTGTTAACACTTTGATGCAGCCAACCCTGACCTTCCTACCCGAATCAAGAACGGCTGGTCTTTGGCCAAATACGATCGTTCCGTCTTTTATGAGGTGAACGAGGTTGGATACAGCGAGTAAGCTAGCACATCATCTATCCACTTTAGGATCGATAACTAATAGACTCCAGGTAGTATACAACACAGAGACAGCTACGGCCTAATACGTAATGTGCAGTATGCTTTATAGATCTTTACATGATGTTTCATACTTGTAATCAAAAACGGGTCTTCACTATGTCGCCTGACTTAATTCTCTAAACCTTTTGAGCCGGCCTTCCACTGGCTGGCAAAGGGTCCGTAGCTCTAAGCTTTTTCCAAGTCTCCGTGATCGTATCCAGGTACTCCGAAAATCCAGGAACTGGACCGTCATCGCCAGCAAACTCGGAAGCAAGATAGACGAGTTCATCAAGGGTCACATCTCTATGGTCCACGACAGAGATGCACAGAATGTAAGCCAGGATGTTCTTGTGCACGTCAACCGGTCCCTCGTTAGTAAAAGTATATTTGTATGTGTACACTTCGACGCGAATTATTGAATTGCTAGATTGTCCATGTCAGTATTCCTGGCCTTTTGTGAAAGAGGAACAGAGGTACCATACTGCTTGATGCAAATAAAGAACTTCTTGTCATAGCTTTCTCCAGCGGATGAATCGCCCAGAATTGCAGAGAGACCATTCTTTACCACGGATTTAAAGCCATCAATTGCACTTTTGGTTCCAGTTTGCGACGCGCCAAGAAAGGCGTCTACAGCATCTTCGACGCCTTCACCGGGCTGTAATTACAGGATTAGTTATTGTCTCTGGGTGAAGAGGCCTATTGAGTAGTAGACTCACTGTCCTTTCAACATCAACAACGAAACGACGCTCGAATCTCAATGCTCTCCTTCCGGGAACCTTAGTATGCATTGCCGACTCACGGTCCAAGAACATCTGCTCCAGCTCGTGTTGGAAGCTATCGAGCCGCGCATTTGCGATCTTCATCATCAGCTCTAGCTGCTCCTTTTTCTTCCTCTCGTTCTCATTGTCTGCCTGATTGGGCTCAATCAAAGCGCTAATAGCGTTGCCCATTTTAACAGAGGATGGTTGTGAACTGGATGGTGAGAGAATTAGATAATTGAATATCGTGTATCCAGACGAGGGGGGGAAATACGCCACTAAACTGCTAACGTGAACATTCAGCCAACCAGAAAATGCGTTTGAGCGCTCTAGACTCGGCTGTGGAATCAGTTCCGATCTAACTATAACTAAAATGGCTACTATTCCAGATCGCGGTCCAGATTTCGTGTCTGTATCATCAATCACCTGGGCGCGCTGCATTAAAATATCTGAATAACTAGCAAAACACATTCAGATACGGTTTACTCTAGATGAGATATTTTTTTGTTGCTTTCGGACAAGCGGCAGAACGGGATCGGCAGGCCTCCGAGACACTTGGGTTCCTCCTTTTATACATAGCCCTTTCGCACTGCACTAGGTAGATCTCAAAGGTCAGACATACGCCAAAAGATTATAAGTGGTGGCCGAAACTGTGCTTTGTGCTAGCTTCTGTATTCATACAGTAAATCAAAGGGTGCAGCTCGTGTCACATCACTAATCCGCTGGCGTAAACCCAAGGTGGCTTGATTACACGTCCCTCCTGTGAGTAAGCACTCCGACTCTTAGTGACATCACGAGCAACCCCCGGTAAACGAGTACATAAACCCATTAAACGTCACCTGTAAGATTCGGTTAAGTGCCGTTTTCCCCAGAAACCTAATCTTCAACCTTATCAAGCTCTACTAAAATGGCAACTCAGCAAACCGCCAAGACACAGTATGTCGAGTCACCCAACGGTGTCACCTTTGCATATCGCCAAATCGGCAATGCACCCGGTATCCCTCTCGTGCTATTGACGCACTTCCGTGGCACCATGGATAAATGGGATCCTCTCATTGTCAACACCCTCGCAAAGAACCGTCGCGTCATCACAGTCGATTATGCTGGTGTTGGTCTCAGCACCGGCGACGTCGCTACTTCAATCCGACAGTCCGCCGCTGATATAACACAGTTCGTCGAATTGATTGGCGAAGCAGAGATTGATCTTCTTGGTTTCAGCATTGGAGGCTACGTCGCTCAGATGGTAGCTCTCAACGCGGGTCCTAGCAAAGTCAAAGTCAGGAAATTGATCCTTGCAGGTACTGGCACCAGCTACGGACCTGAGCTTGTTTATTCCCAGAACAAAGATGTTGGTTCTGTTGCGGGTGTCAAGGATGTCGACATCAATGTCTTCAAGACGCTGTTCTTTCCGAAGAACGCTGAGGGAGATGCTGCTGCTGAGGCTTGGTGGTCGAGGATTCATGAGCGGAGTGCAGAGACGAGTGGTGAAGAGGCTTCCCTTTGGCTGAGCAGTGGATACAAGGACGGTGGCAAGGGACTTATGGGCCAGGCCACGCAAGGTCACGACTTTACAGAGAGCCTGGAGAAGAGCAAGGGAGAGGATGGCGCTTATGAAAGACTGTCTGACCTCAAGATCCCGGTCTTAGTCGCAAACGGAAGCGTAAGTAATTCCCCTATCGATATATTAATGAGCTGCACTAATGATCTGTTTTCGACAGAATGATTACATGATCCCTACGCCAAACAGCTACCTCATCTACCAGAAGGTACCGAATGGTCAGCTCATTCTTTATCCCGACAGCGGCCACGGCTTTCTGTTCCAGTACGCCCCGACCTTCATCAAACATGTCGAGACCTTCCTTGAGGGCCAGTAAACGGGCGGTATCAATCTAGTACTCCAAGCTGTACAGGATACACGGGATATCAGTTGGATATATAGAAATATTTATTGAGCTATCACTGTCATTCTCCCTTCACCTTTCAGGTCTCATTCTTGTGTTGCTCATCTCGATTCATCCCGCGACCAACAGACCATTGCTTCATTATTCCGGTGACGTATTCCATTGCTAGTCTTCCTCGATGATGGACATCTTCAACGACTTACGAATGTCCATAGGACGAACGGCGGGTGTTCTTCCGAGACATACCGTTGAGTTGACAAGACCTGTCGCAATCAGTTAGCATTCACAGCTTCAATATTGACAATTGCTTACACATGATCAAACGCTCAACATCAATCTTGACCTTTGTCTCCCATTTAGTAGGCTCCTTCCACTGCTCCCCAGGTCCTTTACCCTTCGGCGGTGGCGGCATGGCTCCCATTGCCATACCCATCAAACCAGCGGGGCATGAAAACGAAGGAGGCTCGTCACTTTCTAGGTCCTCCTCCACGAAGTTACCGTTACCTGGCATATCAGGGGGCGTAGTAGGTCCAGAGCTCGTTTCTGAACCTGATGTACGCTCAAACATGTTCATGTCGATGTACGCTGTGACAAAATCCTTCCCAGAAGGTATAGTAACGCCGTAGCCGCGGAGACAGATCTCAATCTCATCTGAATCAAAGAAGTCTCCGTCGTACTCTGGATCAATTATGCGTAACTGCGGGTTCAAGCGTAGATCTCTGATCTGTTCGACCGACGGACCAAAAGGCCCCATGGAGAATCCCGACATCTCAGATGGTCTGTACGCCTCATGCTCCAGTGCCCGATTGCCAATTGGCAAATCACCACCACCAAATCCATGCCCAGGGAAGAAAGTCCCAGCGCCACCGACATTAGTAAAAGGAAACTTCCAATTGTTAAGCGTAGCCTCCCTCGACTTGCGCAGCGTCTCACCGATCCGACTACATATCTCCTCCCTCGTCTCAAAATGCATGCAGAACCCAAAGACCTTGCGATACCACGCAGGAGGTGCATGTCTCATTGACGCTAGGAGAAATGCCGCTTCCTGAGAGGCTCTGTGGTACCGTCGGCCAAAATTTAGCTCTTGGCTTGCGTAGGACCGGGGGTTGGGGAGGGTAGAGTCCCATGTTGATCCGGGGAGTTGGTAGGTCATGTCATAGAAGGGTGTTTGGGTGGTGGGAAGCTGGAAGTAGGAGGTCGTGTTGAAGGAATGAGGTGTCGAATCGGAATTGGACCGTTGCTGGGAGAGCATGGGATCGATTGGGTTGGTGGTGTAGTCCATGCCATCCATCATGGGAAAGTCGAAGGCCTGGGGTTGTGGGAGTGGTGGCGTGAGAACAGGTGAGACCCCGACAGGAAGATCGCTGACAAGATCATTCTGCTCCCCATCTTGGACATCAGGTCTCTCATTCTCATCTACTTCTCGAGCGCTGGAGAGCAAGCTAATGGTAGTCTTCTTAATATGCTCAATGATCTGCGGATTGTTCTTCACAGTATCTTGCTCAAGAATAACAGAAGTGAAGTTAATAAACTCCCTCCCCATATCTTCCTTCGACCGCTCTAGTTCTTCAACCTTTTGCTTCAGGACATCAATGGCAGACTCCTTACGCTGTCGATATGCGCGCTGAGCCATACGATTCTGTATCCTTCGGCGCTAAAACGACCAGTTAGAAGACCACGCAATACTCGAAAGTTGTATCACTAATCATCCCGAGATGTCAAGTCACGGCATACTCAC
This sequence comes from Fusarium sp. NRRL 29148, assembly GCA_013759095.1. Taxonomy (NCBI): domain Eukaryota; kingdom Fungi; phylum Ascomycota; class Sordariomycetes; order Hypocreales; family Nectriaceae; genus Fusarium; species Fusarium sp. NRRL 29148. The sequence continues at coordinate 37,271 of JABSTL010000726.1, forward strand.
GTTTGTCACTGATCCACCCTCCGGCACTTCAAGTGGTCTTCTTCCCCTTTTGGGGCCTGCCCCCGTGTCTGCCGCATCAAGTGGCAGTACAGAGATACTATTCATATCCGAGGTAGAAGAACTCATGGCTTAATAAGAATATTCTGACAAGCTGGTATGACGCAAGGGTTCATGGCACGTTGGAGAAGCCGATCGGCGGGAGATATATTTCACTCTGAGATCGAGTTGGGGAACTCGTCTCTGCGGCGTTACGGCCCGTCGAGAGTTCGAAGTACCAAACGCTGCTTTCAGCTGAGAGATAGACCAATCATGTGGTGAAGTGGCACTTACTAAGTGATGACAGATCGGATTGCTTGACCCGCATCTCCACCAAGACGCCGGCCTGCAGCATAGACGCCGGCATTGGCTTGTAGCTAAGGATAACGTAGATATTAATAGCCAGTGTAAATTAGCTTCTTATCTACTAGGCCCTCTGATGTTGCAATCCTGATGGATATTCTTTTGATGCCATCCTGTCAACATCGTGAACTACCATGAGCTCGGAAACTATACACGATGTCGTTTCCTAACGCAGAGAACAACTCTAATGAGCCCGACAATCTCACGTCAGATTTTGGGGTAAGCCATCATATCGCGACATACGGGTCAAATGTGGCTTCTCGTGTTCAAGACGCCGGCGTCTCGCTTCCGCTCCACGATAGTAATGCGGGCGTTGTTACACCACGCTACAGTCCAACGAACAAACTCCGGTGATCTTCAAGCCATAAACACATAAGCTTAAATCCAAGTTTCTCAATTGGCTTAATTCAAATAAAAGTTGGTCCGTTATTCCAGGTTTCTATCGTTTACATCAAGCCTACCATTGTTTGCAAATGTCGGGGTTCTCGTATCGAAGACGTCGGGTTATTCGAGCCCGGTCGGGATCTATCAGCCCTAAGATAACAGGGCTGGTTCCCTATTGGAGCGCTGTTAGGACGGCCTGACCGGTCGATTTCAGCCTGCATTAGCGCCTGGGACGCCCAACACCGGAGCCCTAATACCGATCAAGGTTGGGTATGTACTCGGACACAACGCCGGATCTCAACTTTAGAGACCAGTTCTTTATCTATCTTAGGTCATAATAGCCTAAATTACGTCCTTATTGATATTATCCGTGTTTCAAGATCATGGCTGAGGTCACCGAGGAATGATGGACATAAAAGACCTAACAGCATTGCTGGGTAGAGCTTGTTGTCCAAGGGTAGGGCTTTTCGGCTATTTCGATAGGCCATGTCTAGTTTGGCATCTCTAGAACAGCCCTATATCTCATCTTGTTCTGTTCAAGCAACTCAAAGACCTCTTTGATGGTTGATTCACCCTCATGCTTGAAGAGCTGAACCGTGGGCTTGACGCCATGACGGCCGGAAAACTCAAGCATCTCGTCGTGGATATTGCGCGATCCAACGAGACTCGAAAAGACATGGTAGCCCTGGAAGAACATTGCTCCCGCACTGCAAGATAGTCAGCATCGGTAAGTAAATGTAAATGGTGGAGCATACGGCAAGCTGAGAGGCCCGTGAACCGGGGCTGCAAGAGGAACGATTGTTCCATCTCTAGCGAGGAACTCCTTAGTCATGACCCTGCAGAAACATCATTAGCCAAGCCTCTCTGGTTACTACCAAATGACTTACTTGTCCCAATCAGGGTATTTAGTTCCACAAATAACAAGAACGTCAATTGGCGCCGTAGCCGTATCGAACATATTCTCAATGAGATGAAACTCCTTGGCACCCAACTGCCGTGCCTCTGCCTCCTTGCTACTGCTCGTGCTGTAGACGATAACATCAGCGCCCATCTTATCCGCATACTGAATGGCAAGATGGCCAAGACCACCGATGCCGAGAATGCCGACACGCTTCTCTGCTGTTACTGTAGCCTTGAGAGCAGCGTACACAGTAGCGCCCGCGCATTGAAGAGGTGCAGCATGCTCACTAGAAAGACTATCAGGAATCTTATGGAGGTATGTCTCCTTGCCGATGTAATAAGTACCAAAGGTACCATTATCGAAATCTCCTTCGCCGAAAGTGACACGCTCGTAGCAGTAGATGTCTCGTCCCGACAAGCAGTACTTACAGTGACCGCAGGCATCCCGGTGGAAGCCGCCGCCTGCCCGGTCACCGATCTTGAATTGCGTCACCAGCGAGCCGATTGACTCGACAATACCGATTCCTTCGTGGCCAAGAGCTACCGGAGCTCCTAGTTGGCAGAGCACGATGTCTGAATGGCACACACCGCTGTGAGTCAAACGGACGAGAATGTCATGAGGACCAAGGTCAGGGAACTTAACAGAAGCGGGAGAGAAGCCGCCGTTGCCATCGCCTGCGCGGTAGATTGTATGTTCTTTGGGGGGCATTGTGATACTGTAAAAGTGGAAAATGAAATATTACGACTTTACAGCAAGCATTTGCGAAGTGGATAGTATTACCTAGTTAGTGAGGACGGCTGTGGAAGATATAGTCTAGAATATCCTAAAGTTGGGATCAAGACAATTGTTTTGATTTATAATATGAAAGTTTCATCGAACTGAGACTTACGCATATCTAGTCTGTGTACTACACAGCTATTGTACATGATTACTATCGAAACATTATTCTTATCGTCGGCTTCTGCTTGTCGGGCATTTCTGTCATCGGCGGCAGTGGTTACTAATCGTTCCCGGCCTCTGCAGGATGTACCAGCCAATTATATCGCCCAGCCGAATTACTCACTGGTACGGAGTAGAAAAAACACAACTGGAGGCAGCAGCAGCATTCGGTGCCTACAGCAGTATCTGATGGCTATGGCAGCAAAACAGCACAAATACCAACTGTCTTCTTTATACTCAGTCGAACGATAGATGTTGAGATATGTCAGACGGCATTAACTGAAGTGCGAATGCAAACAAACGGAGTGTTCTTCTAAGGATCCCGACTAGCGTCGTAAGCTGGCAGCTCCGGCGGGGTGCAGATGCCGGCGTCTTGATTAGGTCAGAAAAAGTGAGGTAATACAGGCAAGGGCATGATCACTAAGCAGAGTGCAGAATGCAATGGTTCAGCGAGGGTATCACGAGAGGCAGTAAGCAGCAACAGAAAATAAAAGTAGGTGAAATAGCAGCCTGTATGTCTGTTGTAGAACTCAAGTTTCATTCTACTCAACATCAACAAACCAAACCATTCACATTGACTCCAAAAATGTCTTCACCATTCAGGAACATTCTCATCGTCGGGGCCACTGGCTCAATTGGTTCAATCATGCTAGACGCCCTAGTCAAAGAACCTTCTTTCACAGTCTCCGCCCTGCAGCGCTCATCATCAAAGGGCAAACTCCCGCCAAACGTCAATGTCATCAAAGTCGATGATTCATACCCAACTGAAGCACTCATCCCTGCTTTCACCGGCCAAGACGCTATTGTCAACTGCATGACTTCCCTAGCCGTCGCTGACCAACTCCGCTTCGTCGACGCCGCAGTCGCTGCGAAAGTGAAGCGCTACGTGGCGTCCGAGTATGGTCTCAACAACAACAACCCTGATGCGAGAGCCCTAAACTCCGTTTTCCGGGAGAAGGGCCTAGTGCAGGATCATCTCCGCTCCAAGGAATCCACTGGCCTAGAGTGGATGGCCATCGCTTGCGGCATGTGGCTCAAGTGGAGTGCCATACACGACTTCTTAGGAATGCATATTAAGGACAAGAAGTTTGTTATCTGGGATGACGGAGAGGGCTGGTTCAGCTGTACCACTGAAGCCAACACGGCACTTGCTATGGTTAACGCCCTGTCTAAGAAGTGGGAAGAGACCAAGAACAGAATTGTTTGGCTGAGTGATTTTGCTATTACCCAGAACATGCTCCTTGAGACCATCGAGCGAGTGAGCGGGGAGAAGTTGACAGTTGAGAAGATTGATAGTGAGAAGTTGATTAAAGATGGCCAGGCTGCGGTGGCAGCTGGAGATCCTTACGCTGTTTATAATTTGATCGAAACGGGTTTTGTTACGGGCCGGTTTGGAGGGCATCTCGAGAAGGAGGGTGAGATCATGAATGGCCTGTTGGGTCTGCCGAAGCAGGACTTTGAGGAGGTTGTTCGTGCCGCTTTGAAGGCTGCTGAAGGGTCATAATTTTGTATTTATGACTCCATGTGTCGAAGATCCTGGGCTCGGATATTGAGAAATAATATTAGGATATATCGGCTTATGTGAGACACCTTTTGTCCTCTGCAGTGAAATGACAGTTAAATGCTGCCACTGTTAGAGAAAGTTCATTTATGACACGGTAGGCTAAATCACATTCTACCGTTGGTGTGAAACGTAGTGAAGTTTGAGTTGATAGACCTGACAGGTTATGCTTACATCACGCGCCTCACACGAAGTTGGCGGTAAGTTCAGCATTGTAGTTATTTATCGGCGGGAACGGCCATGTTAACATGTGGATTTGCTTGACCGATCATGAGAACCCGGACTTTGGGTATCGATTATAACATCCAGACGTTGGAGCATATATAACGAAAAAAAGCACAGGATCAGGACAGACATACAGGTGACTACATATTAATATTGTACAAGCGGCCTCAGAGGCTAACGAGGCTGTATGAATATGTCCGGCTCATTCCATGGCAACAACCCAACTTCAAGATATCTCACGTTCACGAAATCATCATCCAACACCAGGTCAAATTCCTCGTACATCTGCGGGATGAACGAGCTCATGTCTTCGGTCGGCCCCACGATCTGGGTATCCATATCAACGTACTCCAACAAGGACGGTTCCATCCTTCCGTCAGAGAATAACGTGGACCTATTCAACTGGTCTTCAATCCAGGAGAGACCTGAGATAGAGAGGTTGTCAGGCATGGCCGGAGACATCATGTCGGTATTTGCTTGCACCATTTCGGCTTTCATCCGGGCTAGGATGGCGGAGAGGAGACGAGCTTGGGCTGAGATCGCGTTGGTCTGTGGATCAGAGTGACCCATTGACCTGGCCGCACGGACGTATGCAGACGTAACTTGAGTCATCGTAGTAATAGCTTCGTTCTTTGATATTGATGAGTCATCGATATCTTGTCTTAAAAGCTTTGGGATCATCATGGCGGGAAAGGCGATCATTTGGTGAGCTGTATCCCAGAGGTAGTAGATGATGTCTAGCTCTCCCATTTTGACAGCCTGTCGCAGTACGCTCAATGCACTGCAGAAACATATTCGAGCTGTATGGGTGATGAGATCATGTGCTGTAGGTCTGTTCGCTGAGACAAGTATTCGATGGAGAAATACCGCGTTGAAGTAAAGACGCATGTAATCTCGATAGAGATAGATCAGAGGTGTTTGGAAAGGCTCCGGGTTGGGAACTAGATCATGTTAGGTATGTTTCTCCAGCCTTTCGAGGCCCTACTTACACGCAGCGAACGTAGCCTGCCAATAGTCTCCCCATACAGCAATGCTGCTGTTGAAGTCATCTATATCCTTCTGAAACGTTTCAAAATCCAGTGTTGACGGAGAAACACAAGGGTCAACGCGGGTTCTCATCATGCTCTCGTAAACCCTGTTTGCAATGCCTACCAACTCATGGCTAGCAACTACCTTCCCATCTCCGAGTTCATATGTCCATTCCGTCAGGGCCATCCACTGTCTGGATGCCGCATGCTCAAGAGCGATTGTTGTTGAGAGAGGCTGGTCGGTGAAGTAGCTTGATCTGGTGACGGTAAGCTGCGCGCCTGTCTTCGTCTTGATTGAAAGGATCTCACATCCGGTCAATATTTCCCAGCATCACCCACGCCCTATCCTTGTCCCTCCTCTGCCGCACTTGCAGCTCTCCCGACTCCTCGATACCATGCGTATCGTAAGAGACGCTTCGGGGGGACATGTTCCATTCCGCTGAAGCGGCCATTCGAAGCGCAAACCCGATCAGGGTGTGGCCTCTGGTATCGTTCGCATCTTTCCAGTGATACATACAGATGATGGCCCAGATGTTCTCGATTGCTGAGTCGCATGCGAGTAAAGCCTGCCCAAGGAGAAACTCGGCATGATCTCGTATAGGCTTATGAGATTCTGGTTGGAAGATCCGTGATGATATTGTGAGAATCATGGTGAACAGCAGACTTGACCTAGATCTTGTATAGGTGAACGTATAGAGACTGGGGTCGAGCAGTCCAACGAGACGGTTGAAGTGTTTGAAGAACCTGCACAAATCAGTGACCGGACCCTTGCAAATCATGTTTCACGCACCCTTCATACAGATTTTGTGCAGAGGGTCGGCTAATGTGTCCCATATCAACGGGATCGTGCGTTCTCGGTGGATTCGCTGCTTCGGGTAAATTATACTGCAGGAGCGTGTCCAGCGAGTCTCCAGCCTCTAATTCAACAGATCGGTCTGAATTCAGACCTGCAACTAGTGAAATCCCCCGTGTATCCTGGTAATTTGAAGCAAAAGACGCCGGTGTGAATGGCGACTGATCAGATCTGGAAGACGCAGAGACTGACCCAGGAGTTCGATTCTGATATGAATTCCTCCGGCCTGGTAGATCAGGTGCTTGCAAGGCTTGGGTATCTGAGAGTCGCTGTGATCCTGAGGACCCAGAAGCCAGCCCATCTTCCATGATCTCTTCTGAAGGCTGCGCTCGATCTTGTCTACCATAAAATTTAGCTTCATCACTTGTCTCAGGAAGTCATCTACCTTCTCCCTGACATATCTCTCCTCCAAAGGCCCCTGCGATGTGATTCAAATACACACTGTCTCCTTAATCTCTGACACCGATCACACACAACAGCTGCAGGGTCTGAAGTAACACACTTCATCTTCGACCGCCGACACGGCGTACAGGCGACTCCATGAGGTCTGAGCGCATTAGCTCTCCAGACATACCCTTTGAAGTGTTACTCACCGTTGTTGCATTTGATCAGCCATGACCAGAATAGCTCTCAAGATATCTCATACTCCCAAAGCGAATTTTCGTATCTTTCTTGCTGACAAGTCAATTAAACTTATAAAGGCATCCAAGCCGCTTTCGGGTTGCGGCGAAAGCTGCGGCCATTGCGGCCATTGTGCATGGCGCTAAGCCCTGCAATGCTCAGCTAAGCGTCATCTCCAGGTGATTAGTGAACAAAAACCGCTGAAAGTTATGCAATCTGGCCGTTCTTTCTTTGACGGAGTGATTTTGTGATTATTCCTTGCGACGTCATTATGTACGCCTGCCATGATTTTTTGAGAATGAGGGGATCGCGATCGTGGTGGTTGGATTTGTCAGTGGTCAAGGCAGATGCGTTCGCAACACCATCGTTGCGAAGCACTCGGGCGACTTATTACATCGTGCCGGGGGCCACTCGAGGTACTGGGTCTCAGCAGTCGAGTCATTGTCAATGCTGCCTTGGAGGAAGAGGAAATATCGCCGCATCAGTAATCAGCCGTCGGCGAAGCATCGAGATGGAGAGTGAAGAAGGATGGATTAAGAGAATGTTGTTTTGCTGTGCAGATGCAGTCTTTTTGATGCAGGCAGTTCTTCATTGACAATCATTCCGCCTTTCTCTTGACAACTTGCACAAGGGTGTCGTACCAATCATAATATTGTTAGTGCGTTGGAGTTAGATTCATTGGTTGATTGGTCTTAGCCCCCCGGTGTCTTGAGATCAGTCGCTCCACCAAGACGCCGGTGATAACGTCGAGATTTATCTTATCTCGTATCTGGTATCTGTTATCATTTATCTTACTCATCCCTAGCTCCTGAATAAGTTATCGAAGGATAAATCGTGATGATGTGCTGGGCTTATAAGACACATACATTGCTATATAAACAGCTTTAGCTTTACTTAGTGTGGTTATCTGGATAATAAGTATATGGTTTTGTTCTAGTTATGATTACCTTATGACGAGACGTGTCTTAACAGGAGATGTGTTGTACACACTGGAACATGTTCCTAATGGCCGTGATCACTGGGTTCAATGTCTGGTTAACTGAGGCTTTCCGTAATAAGCGAGACTTTGAAGCATAACAAGTCTTCAGTCTGCGAGCGGGTATACTGTTGAATATATGCATATAGGATTAATATCAGTATGACTTCACTGAATTACTGAACATTCGCAAAAACGCTGTATTTACCCTACAGCAGTAAATGTGTTCTAAAGATAGACGTGCACTAGTTGGATAACAGCTTAGCTACAGTCTCCCCGCAATAATAATCACCTCGCAAAAAGTTGCTCTAGCAACGCACTTAATATAACCGGCGTATTACCGATTCTATCCTGTCTGTGGCTGCTTACCTGATATTGGTAATCGAGGGAACGCATTATTCCTTGGCAGAGATTCCCATATTATTTCCCCCATGTCCCCGAGATACCCAAGAGGGATTGACAGTGGAAAGTCTTTGCGAGCAATATTGCGTCACGTCTCTGCTCCATCGAAATGGTATCTCTAGGATGCGGAACCTGTCGAGGTTCGCCCGTCTAGTCCCCTGTACTTCACGCTACTAACGGAACTGATAGCGCGTAAAGTCCGCTGTGACCAAGCTTATCCGAAATGCAATCGATGCACCAAAGCAGGGCGCCTCTGCAGGGGCTATGGCATGCAGTTGTCTTGGCCGCGTCGGAATGATACCCGGCGGGCGATAGTTGGGCCTAGACCGCGTATCAAGGGTAGACAGTCTGAGCATCGATTGGTGAATACTACCATTACAGATATTAGGCTACACGATGTAGTATCTAAATCAGACAAGACTTACGGAGTACACATGATGGGACTACCAGAGGTTTCTTTTGGCTCTTCTATTGCAAGTTCTCTCGAGGCATCAGGGCCACTATCATTGATCAAAGGGCCGGCAGTGGGACCCATAGGTCGACTCAACCAAGCCGATCAGAGATCATTCCAGTACTGTAAGTCTGATCGAACAGTGCATACCATCATGCCCCTTGCGAATAGCTTCCACTTACTCCATCCAGTCATACAGACAGCCTCATACTCTATCACGTCGTTTGGTCATGATGCTCCAAGGGTTCGGGAGCTATTGATCCAGATTGCCCTGTCGGACTTGTCATCTTCATCAACTGCAGTTCTCAAATCATCACTGGCTTTAGCATCATTCCATCGTGACAGCTCACTTCAAACAACAGTCCAGTATAAAGTTGCCGCTCTGAGAAAACTAGCAGAGTCAACACAAGGCCGCATCAGTGTGACCGATTCAGCCTGCCACATAGCAGCTGGCATGATACTAAGCACGCTAGAGGTACGGGCCGAACCCTCGAAGAAGGGACGCACTAACTCCTGGATTAGATACAGCAAAACTCCATGAAGTCAAGCCATTGGCTATGGTACGCTTGTGGCGCTGCCAAGATCGTCAAGACGGCTGGGCTAGATGTGGATAACCTCGACCACGACACGACTGCTCTTGTAGGCTGGGTCCACTATTATAATACTTTATCCAGGTTCAGTTTGCGCCACTGGCAGCCACATCTCACACTTGATTCCGATGACGCTGCTGATTCGTTCCATCCGGTGGTATGCGGCAACGGTCAAGTATGTTATACCCATGACTCCTCCACGAACGGAACTTGCTGACAGAATACGACCCAAAGCCCGAATCACTCACTGGTGCACCTCATGAGATACTATATCTTCTGTCAGAAGCTTTCAACGCCGTGACAGTGCCTTCCGACCCGCGTTATGAAACGAAAGATCATAGAAGTCATCTTGAAATACTGGATTGGAAGCTACGCAACCTTGAGAAGAAGGTGCCGGATAACGATGATTCTGCTGATACAAAGCACCCAGCATTTGATCTAGTGGTCGAGCTGTACCGTTTATCCACATTGATCTATCTCAGACGAGCATCCGCGAGAATACTTCCACTAGATCAAAAGTTCACAACATGGGTTGGACAGGCCTTTGAGTTGCTTGAACAACTGCCTGCCTGCCAATGGCCATTCCCTTTGCTCATTTTTGGCTGCGAGGCAGAGAGTGATAGGCAAAGGATGATCATTCTGGATGTGATGGAGAGGACAACCAAGAACTTGCAATGTCGAAATATTGCAACTGTTCAAAGTGTTATCGAAACGGTCTGGGTACAAAAGGACTTGCATGCGGAAGATATGAATTATGTTAGGAAGTTGGGTGTTATTCTGAGCTTGACTCACAAGTCGGTACCGGCGTTCATATAGTGGAAGGAAACAACAGTATGATAACAGATGCCTATTGCGTATAGGAACTCGTACATAATAATTAACTGCCCCAGGGTATATTTTTTCGTGGCACGTCAAATGCTTATTTAATTCTAACTACCGTCAAGGCTTTTAGTTCTGGCGTATACAATTCAGCGCCGTCAATCCTCAAGAACCTGATATGCCTAGAGGATTAGAAATGTCCACAGGTTGCAAAAAGGTGCAGAGTCAGAATAATCCTCAAAATATTTACAATGAACTTTTAGTTACATTGACTTTTCAAATGCTGATTACAGCCAACGATAAATGCGGCATTGGCGTATGCGGCTGAGAGTAGGCCTTTGGTGCAGGGCAACTTTTTGCGAGGGCCCCACTACAAGCCTCCACTAGATCGCTGACCAAGAGGCGTATCGCGGAGGATCAATCCGAATTACAAAGCACCAATACTGTCATGATGGAAACTGTGTCTCACGAATGATATATATAAGGGCTTGGAGCTCATCACAGATCTCCAATTCTCTATCAAACACAATATCTATCATCAAGCAATACTTACTTCAACCAAACTAAACATCAAACCCGCATCACGATGCCTTCTTATCTCATCACCGGAACATCCCGAGGCCTCGGTGTAAGTCCCTCAGGCTCACCTCCCCAATTATAACACTGACATCTCATAGTTCGAATTCGTTCGTCAATTGTCGGCTGACTCGAACAACACCGTCATTGGATTTGTCCGCAACAAAAAGGCAACTGAAGAAAAGATTCAGCGTGAATTACCTAGACGATCCAACATTCATACCATCCAAGGCGAGATACAAAAGCTCGAGGATGTAAAGGTACGTAAATAATTTGCCTCTTTGTCTAATTTCGAGCTGACCACAGGACTAGACCTTGGTCAAAGAGGTAGCCAAGATCACAGGCGGTAGCCTTGACTACATCATCGCCAACGCCGCCCTTCAATCCGAGTGGTCTGCCCATAATCCCATTGGCGTTCTGTAAGCTCATTCCAACCCATGTATCGCTCGTTCGCTTACAACTCAGCGGCGAGGAACCCGAAAGACTTGAAGAAGACATGCTCGAGTCCTTCAAGATCAACACCCTCGGAAATATCCACTTGTTCAACCTAGCCCTCCCCCTCATCCGCAAGGGACATGCCAAAAAGGTCATCTCCATCTCGTCGGGCATGGCCGATCCAGATTTCATCACCAATTTCTCCATCACCGATGGGGCTCCCTACACCATCAGCAAGGGCGCACTTAATATCGCCGTTGCCAAGTTCGATGCCCAGCTTAGGAAGGAGGGAATTTTGTTCATGGCCATTTCTCCTGGTCTTGTTGCCACCCAGGATACGTCCAGTTGTAAGTCCCTCAAATCACCTACCCACCTACACGAGATGCTTTGCAAATATTTGCCGTTCTAGGAATAGGGGCAAGTCGTCTGTCATTCTCTTGACGTTGTGAACACGATTACAAGGATCACATGCTAATACGCACTAGACACCGAAGAACAGCTTCAGGGACTTCGAGACATGGTGACCGCCTTCAAAGGTTATGCACCTCACTGGGAGGGAGCAATTTCTCCCGAAGAGTCTGCCACTGCAGTTCTTTCTGTCATCGACATGGCCAGCATTGAGGCTGGGAATGGCGGCTCTTTCGTGTCTCACTATGGAAATAAGCAATGGCTTTAAGTTTGAAGCATGTTGATATGGGGAAGACTGAAGGCTCAGATGGGGCTGGGCCTCCGTGGAGCCTTGTCCGCGCTCCGATACCACTGATGGGGACACGCGATCAGTTTCCATCATAAGTCGGAATATAAACTAAAAGTGGAGATTCAAGGGCAAACTTAGCTCGGTTAGGGATAGATGTCGGGTAAACTTCATACGCAACTGATCTCTTTTCTTAATCAATCGCTATTCTGACCCCATCTACAAGTAGAATTTCCATTAGCCTCAAACCATGTACGAAAAGAAGCCGAAGACTGGCCGGATTAGTTCACAAGACTCAGCTATTCAAGGGTTCTGGGCCAGTGCCAAGATTGTCTAAACCGCCCATTACGTGGCAACTAACAATCCAAGATGGATTAGGCAGGTGGGTAGCAAAAAGATTGGGATTCCTTGTACACCCAGAGAGTAGTCGACATAAATACTTGGTCATCTACTTATGATTTTGTATTAGCTAGCTGGTCGCCTATTTCTGATTAGTGATATAGAAATCCTGGTTTTTTTGCAACCCACCTGTTAGGCTACCAGCTAGACACGGGCATAAGCAGCGGGCCCACGTGAATCATAGTTTCAATGCCAATTTCCAACCCCGGCGAGCCCTTCAGACGAGGATCATCGATCGCGGGGTAGGGCTATCTATAGCACTTTGTGAGGGACATCTATTTTCGTATTCCGGAAGGCGTGATATGCTTGAGGAAGCTACGTTTAAGCAAAACGCTCGACAGTGTTGGGTAGATTTGCTTGTTTAGTATAAGTTACATAGTTTGTAGAATGTTGATACAAGTTGTGACTACAACGGCAGTACAAGACTGCGCAGGATCCAACAATGATGCCTGGGATACTGACCTGGTTGTCGGGACTAACGGACCAACATGCAGCTGTGGGACCTGATCTGATGCAGATCATTGAGAATGGTGTTGCGATTGTGGTCCACTCTCCACAGGGCTTCAGCTACCCGACTCAACCAACACACCGCCACCGAGAACCACAATCATCAAGTACAGTTTCATTTCTGTTAGCCTACATACAACTAAACGGCGATTCATCCTATAGTGAGTTTCCATTAGCGTTGAGAAGCGTCTTCAATGGAGAAGAGTAGTGTCACTGGCATCTCAATGCTTAATCTTGAACTTGACAGGGAGGGCATGATCCATCTGCCAACGCCTAGGAGTCGCCTGACCCGACCGCCAGACATATGCAACTGATAAGGGATGACGGGAGCAGGATCCTGCCGGGCTGTACGTTGAGCTTCGAAGGTGACAAAAAAAAGGCAGGTGTATTACCATAACTCATGATCTTTCAGGTATACACGCTAGGTCCTGGCGGGCGAAATCACAGGTCGTCAAGAAGAAATAAATATAAGAAGGTAAGCTGATGGCAGTAAACGATAAAGAAGAACCAAGATTCATCTTGTCAAACGCATCACTTGCAATTAATCGGTCTATCATAATGCCAGACAACACTGAAGAAACATCAAGTTCGTTACCAGCAGTCTTTCGGTCTCTTCTCTTATTCCATTACTAAGAAGTACAGAAGATATAAAATATCCCAGTGTTGAATCTCTAAAGGAAGCCGAGGCATATCTGAGCTATTTGGAGAGTGAAGTCCAGAGACTTAAAGATGACGACAACCAGGGCCAGCGGATTGAAGAACTGATTGAGCTGAATAGAAATTTAGAGAAGGACATACGAAGACTGGAGGATCAGGTGATAGAGTTGGTGGCGTACCAAAGAGACCAGGAGCGAAAGTCGTGAGGGCTTCTGTTGACTCGATCAGAAGCTACTGAAGAATGCTAGTCGTTGGTTCCCTGTAATTATTGCCGCGGATATCGATATGTCTCTTTGAGACGTCATAAGTTTTAACTATCAATTTATAAATTGCCGCGATCACCTTTCGAAAAAAGAAAAAAACAGTCTGTCAATATCTATAAAAAGGCGATAGCTGCAACGTCAAATGTCGGAGACTTTACTGGGCATCCAAATACTATAGTAATCCACGCAACATATTAGCCCCCCGCGGAGAAATCGAATCGTCGTAAGACTAGATTCAATCAGGCATAAATATGCTTTGTTTTATTAGTCGACTTACTTGCGATATAGGCAACCAATTCTGAAGGGCCATGGAACCTACAGCACATGGCTTCATCCGGAACGCGGCAGATGCTCTCCTGATACTGGAAGCTTACCTTCAAGGGCGGTTTCTCCACATGTCGAGGGCACTGCGCCCTGAAGAAGCCCAATTCGTCGTCCAAGATGGAGCCATCTTCGTTCACGAGGCCGATTCCTCTGGAATTCATGAATGGCGCGATTATCGTCAATGGCATGACGAGTTTGTGCTAGGCGACTTCCGAGTCTCGTGCGAAGCCGACCTAGACTCCGCGCGTCTGGCCGGGCGGCTGTTAAGACAGAGCATAACTCTGTATTGGAACGGCCTGGAGCACCATATCATCTCATGTTTCCAGATGAATACCCTGCGCAGGGTTGTGTCTCGAGGCATAGGGCCGCCCCAGAACTTGGAGCAGCTTCAAGTACGGGATGGTCTTGTCGAGGTGCAGCTACATCTTGGCCATAGCATCACGTATAGCCCTTGGTGTGGCTGGACCTTGGCGACTGCAAGTTGAAGTGGGACAGGGGGCTATTCTTAAAGAGGCAAAAGTTGATCCTTCGACCTCGTGTTGGCTTGACAAGCTGTTGATGTTGGATGGAAGACTAATGCATAGGAGGTCATAAACGGGCGCCAATGTAGGCTTAGACTTGATGATGGCAGGATGGATAACGTTAAGTTGTTGGTTGCATAATGATAGTCTTAAAACTCAAACAAGGTCTAGGGTACTGCAGTAGCTTCAGTCCATGTGGGGTATTGTCCCGATCGGATAGAAGGTGCATGTCATGATACGTTGCGGTTCGCTGGTAATAAGTGCCACCCCAGTCTCTTGAGTTTGAAGAGACCTGGAATGTGAGTGGCGACACACTGCTAGGGCTGATCGCCACGAACGTCTTCTGCTTGCACGGCAGTTCTTAGATCCTCTCGATCGAACCACTTTAATCACGTGGCTGTTCGTCTCTGGCAATATCATCAGTCCTACCTCAGGATGAGTGACCATATAAACAAAGCAACCTCTGGGTGACCTGGCCGCCATCGTGAAACATCGAGCACATGTCTTCACCAAAAGCAATGTCTACTGGGCCGCCGCCCGCTACTGCATTGCCGCTCCCCTTCTTCGTCCGTACAATCTACCCCTTTGACCCTCCTGCTCCCGCATCACTTGAGAATCTACTTAGATTCGACAAGGGAGATCTCGGACTGATTCACCATGTTGAGCCTTCTGGCTGGGCAGATGGCAGCCTGCTAAAATGCGGCACTGTAGGCTGGATGCCTCTGAACTATTGTACCGTGTTTGACCCAGAGCCAATGAGACCCCTGCTCAAGGCGGTTATCAAGTTCACAGAAGCCTTGCGTTTGGGCCCAGATGTGCCTGTTGAGGGACGAGACATTGAAGCCATTGGAGTCTCACGCATCATGGTAAGCCAGGTCAACTACCAAACGAGATATAATTTGCTGATAAATGAATTAAAGAACCTCAGATATCGCCCCGACGTCGATCATTCCCTTATAGGCGCATGGACGGCCCTAATCACCAAATGTATATGCGTTAAAAACCTTGTACTTGCTCTACAGAAACTACTTGCAACCATGCGCGAGGGTACCCCTAGCCAGGGGAAGAAGGGAATTACACACAGGAATGCCCTCGTCTCGGTTGCCTTCAAAATCGTCATCGAGGTTGATACTTTCTTGTTGGCCGTGCAAAAGCTACAGAAGAATCATACCTTTCGTGGTCCGACCAACACCAAGACCCCCAGTACGGTTGAAAATGAGAGCAAGGCATCTTCAACTAAGACAGCTGTAGATGCTTCGAACAACGAACCCGATAGTCCCTTGTTTACGGGACCTGGGAAGCACGAACACATTGCCTATCTCGCTCCAATATCGCCTCACGGATCCCCAGAGCGTGAATCATTGCCACAAGATCAGCAAAGACAGGACCATCGACCCGACCTGCAAGACTCCGGCTCTAGAGCCCAACTGGTGCAACAGCCATGGCATCGTTCTGATGATGTACTCCCCCAGCCTTTAGGGCACCGGACCTTTCTCCGGGATCAATCGTTCATCTTGAGAGCACAAGTGACCCGCTGTTCCCTACCGGCTCTGATGGGGCACCTTACAGATTGCGAGCTTCAGTCTATTAGGGAACGATCCGTCGAAGCTTTCTTCCTAACCTGGGAACTGTTCTGTACTCCAGAGGAGTTACTAAGCACCCTGACTAAACGATTCGTGGCTGCCCAGAACGAAGAATCGCAGCAGAGGAAGAGGATTCAATTCCGAGTTTGCTACGCCCTCAGGGTTTGGCTGGGGTCTCATTGGGAACCCAGCACAGACCAGCGTATTCTACTATCGCTGGAATCCTTTCTTAGATCCGAAGTCCAAAATGTCTTACCGGCGTCATCGGCGTTTCTCCTCGGTATTATCAGGAGCATCGGCATCGCACAACAGGATCGTCCTTCCCACTCTCCTTCAACACCGACCATCAAGAGGGACACAACATGTCGACATGGAAGCAACATGACCATGGGTATTGCGAACAGCCTCTTTACATGCCGCGGTGATCATATTTCCATTGTGTATATGTGTCACGACTATCTCGCCGCTCAAATCACGTCCAAGCAGATGCAAATATTCTCTTCCATCAAGGCACGAGAGCGACTCGACAGACGCACCCAACGTGGTGGCTATGTGCCAGCTCACCAACGGAATCTCCAACTGGGTCAAGGAGAGCGTCCTCACTGAAGCTAAGCCCAAGGACCGGGGCCATGTTATAGAAGCATGGATTCTTATCGCTCAGCATCTCTTCCAATTGAGCAACTTTGATGGGCTTGTGGCGGTTATCTCGGACCTGGATGACACCTCTGTACTGAGGCTCAAACAGTCTTGGGATACTCTATCAATACAGAGTATCCCAAGACTGTTTG
>JABSTL010000727.1:0-17406 GCA_013759095.1 Fusarium sp. NRRL 29148
GTTAGTGGAATCTGATGCGCAGCCTATACAGCTAAGGGTTTTTCACGAGCTACCAGCTTAAGTCAGATTGGCAAGCTAAACAACATAACGCACAACAGGGGACTTGATATAGACTGCTAAAGTATATAATGCCTTTCAAATCCTTTAGCGTTGGCCATCCCTGACTGTAACCCCAAGGATAAGGTAACATTACAACACAGCAAACTGCTTAAACCGAGAACCGCCATTTATCAACTTCATTTGCCGCTTCAGCTTGTTCCTCTCCTAACTGTCTCTTTTCTGCAAGCTTCTTATTAAGCCATAGATACTGCGCGTTAGATACGATTGCGAATACCAGGGCGATAGATGCCAGGGTGAGAATGACCGTAAATCCTGTCCTATATAGTGGCGCATCGTGGGCCTGGAATATCTGAGCACCTGCCAGACCAGCCGCGTTGGCAGTCATGATAAGGAGAGCCATGGTGATGGACCGTTCTGCAGGATTACGAATGTTGACAGCAAGCCAGGAACCGTTCAACGGGTGAGCGACAGATCCCCAGAGTGTGGTACAGGTAAGAATGCCGTATTTGAGATCGCGATTGGTGCTTGTCGCCAATTGTCTAGTCGCGAGACAGAATGCGAAACTCAGAACTGTAGCGAGAAGAATTAAGGAGCCTCGCCTCTGAGTTTTATCTGCAATCCATCCAAACGATAGATTTAGGACAATGACAATCCAACCGCCGACAGATGACAGGGCGTTAGCTTGAAGGCGGTCATAGCCATAACTTGCAATGATGGACGGTTGATATGTTCCGAGTGGTGAGATAATGGCGATGCAGCAGAAGGAGACAGTCAGTTGCGGGTAAATACACCACCTGGAAAAGGCGGCTTTGATGTCAACCCACTTGACATATTTGTGTCTTGGACCTTGGCTAGGATTGTCAAGGTTAACACGTTTAGTGAGGATGTGGATCTCCTGCGGTGTAAAGTACAAGTGGCCGAAGATATTTGATGGGTTTGCGGGAGAGTTTGGCATGAGAAAGGCGAAAACAACACCGATCACTATTGTGATGATTCCCTCGATGAGGAACATCCACTGCCAACCAGATAATCCAGCTATACCTCTCATCTGGAGGATGCCATAGGCAATAAGACCACTTGCGGCGGAAGCAATCATGTTGCCAAGGAAGAAGGCGGTGAAGCGCCTGCTAGTCTCATTGCGTTTATACCACTGCGTCAGGGTATACAAGCCGGCAGGAATGAATCCGGCTTCCAAAAGGCCGAGTAACAGTCTAGTAGCATAATATGCACCGACGCCTTTGCCTTTGATGAATGCCTGAAAGGTGGCGACCAAGCCCCAGCAAAAGATCTGGCAGCTAATCCACTTCTGAGGACCCAAGCGATATAGAACAAGATTGCTCGGCAGCTCTAGCAGTACGATTCCCAGGCTGAGGAGTTGGTTCCCAATGTTGAACTGGAATTGAGTGATACCGACTTCGGGGAGGAAGAAGTCTGTAAGGGCGTTGCCGATGTTGCCGCGGTCGAGCTGCAAAACGAAGAAGCCCGCGATAAGCAGAGGCATGATGAGAAGATCCAGCTTGCGAACGAGAGCCCGCTCTTCGGCTTCAGACCAATCAATGAGGGCCTCCTGCTCAGGACCATTGAAATCATTGTCTCGACCCGAACTGTAGTCATCTACAGTAGATGGAAGTGGCTCTTTTTCGATCATCATGCTTCAGGATATAATTGAGCGAGCAAGGTAGTTGTGGGTGTTGAATCATTGATAGTATATGACAGACACTATATAATAAATAATTCTTGTAACAGCCGCATTTCCATCTCGCAATCTAGATGCGGCATTTCGCAATACTCCAGCTTCCAGTTTATTGTACTTACATCTCCCCCAACTCATAAAGTAGCTGAATAAAATAATTTGTGATGCCTTATAATAATGGAAGTCGCTGCGTAGTCGAATCGAACAAACCAATGAAGTCATGATCCGAGCGACAGCCCGGTCTGTTGGCTTGCTTAGCGTTATCATGAACGAGGGCTAGCTTCGATCTGTCAAACGCCATCGACATGTGAATCTTGCGTGCTTGGAAATGTTGAAACTGGGACCAATGGAAACATCATCCGAGGCACACTAAAACCTGGAGTTGCTTAGTGAGTGGGGGCATTGCCCTGACTGTATCAAATGGAGTTTTCCATTTACGACCAACAGCTTCCGACTCTCGGACAGGTATTCCAAGGTGAAGAGGTCCCTGCTATGGGGAGGGTACCACTACCACGCCGCGATACGAGTAGGAGTGCGTTGATCGCTTACATATATAAAATACCTACTTGTTCTCATGGTGAGTCCATCCTACGCCCTCCACGGCCTGAAATCCTCAACATTCTCCTCTGCCATCATGGCTGTTGCCAAAAGACCCAATTTCCTTATCATCGTCGCCGATGACCTTGGCTTCAGTGATATAAAGCCTTATGGCTCCGAGATAGACACCCCTGTCTTGGACCGCCTCTCTAAAGACGGCATACGGATGACCAACTTCCATACCGCTCAGGCATGCTCACCTACGCGAGCCATGCTTCTTTCTGGAACAGACAACCACATTGCTGGACTTGGCCAAATGGCTGAATTTGCCGAGATGAAGAAGAACCTTACTGGAAAGTATCCTGATTACGTCGACAAGCCCGGCTACGAAGGCTACCTTAACTGGAAAGTGGCTGCTCTGCCCGAGATTCTTTCCGACGCAGGATACCTTACTCTTATGTCTGGAAAGTGGCATCTGGGAATGACTCCTGATGTGTCGCCGAGTGCAAGAGGCTTCAACAAGAGTTTTGGTTTCTTACCTGGTTGTGGAAACCACTTCAATTACGAACCGCAATTCGAGGCTGACCAAGACACTATGCTCTTGACCTCGGATGGATTTTGGATGGAGAATCGAAATCCAGTGGATAGAAAAAAAGACCTACCGGAAGACTTTTATTCTACCAACTTCTTTACTGATAAGCTGCTTGAAATGTTGAGCAACAGAACCAAAGAGGAAAAGGAGCAGCCTTTCTTTTCATACCTGGCTTATACGGCACCACATTGGCCAATGCAGGCGCCACAAGATGTTATAGAAAAATACAGTGAGCTCTCAGTTCATGCCACGAAGCTTCCGTACTAATGAAGACAGGCGGAAAGTACGACAATGGCCCCGACCAGCTGAGACTAGACAGGTTGGCCAAATTGAAAGAGCTAGGTCTTGTGCCATCTGATGTTGAAGCGGCTCCTCCCGTTGGCTTTGAAGCTGGTGTGAAGTGGCAAGACCTCACTGATAACGAGCGACATGTTTCTGCGAGGAAAATGGAGGTCTACGCAGCAATGGTTGACCTACTTGACCAGAACATTGGGAGAGTCGTCGATGCACTTGAAGCAACTGGCGAACTTGAAAATACTTTCATTTTGTTCATGTCTGACAATGGCGCAGAAGGCTCTACGTTGGAAGCTGCACCAGTGAGTCACCTTTATCCATTCAATCCGAAAGTTGATGCTGACTGTGAGACTTAGCTCTTATCATCATTCAAGACTCTTGGTGAACTTATCGCTGCACACTATGACAACAGTCTCGAGAATATTGGAAAACACAATTCGTATGTGTGGTATGGCTCTCGGTGGGCATGCGCTGCTACTGCGCCTTCTCGTGGGTTCAAGGGATGGTCAACCGAAGGCGGCATCCGCTGCCCGTGCCTTATACGCTTCCCTCCAATCTCTTCAGCTCCGCAGACTATTTCTCATGCCTTCACAACTGTAATGGATATACTGCCCACCATCCTTGACCTAGCACAAGTGCAGCACCCAGGAAAAACATTCAGAGGTCGACAAGTAGTCAACCCCCGGGGAAAGTCATGGGTCAGCCATCTCTTGTCTCCTAAAGAGCATCCAAACGTTCACCAGGATGAAGATCATATACATGGCTGGGAGCTGTTCGGTAATCGCGCCATACGCAGAGGAAATTGGAAGGCAGTTTTGTTGGCAAAGCAAGGCGGTGACAATTGGGAGCTATTTGACGTGGAAAATGATCCCGCCGAGCAACATGATCTATCGAAAAAGAGGCCTGAAATGTTGGAAGAAATGCTCGTGCACTGGGCTACCTATGTTGCCGAGACGGGGTTAGTGGAAGACGCGTTCTGAGAGATGGATTGCGTGATTGCGTGATTGAGGTCCACAGTGGTGTTGAGACATGTGGACTAAATCCCTTATCACCGCCCGGCTCAGACTAGAGTCCATTGTAATTACCTGTTGATTCTATTTAAATTCTGAAAATGACCTACAAAAAAACACGGACTGGCTGCCACCAGTGCAAGAGGAGAAAGGTCAAGGTAATAAACTACATCGACCGAGCAAGACGAATGATCGCTTATAGATATTGTAGTGCGACGAAACAATTCCATGCACAGCGTGCATTCGCCGTGGCTCGACATGTAGCCTCATAGCCCAAGAAAGCTCGCCGCGTAGCAGGACGCAGTCACCACGAAATAAGGCTCTGATGCCAATCATCGATATCACCCACTTCCAACGAATTGCGCCGTCTCCTACAGAAGGCCTGGCCGCACATGATAGAGAGTTGCTAGGCCACTGGCACCAGATAGCCCACAAGGCCATTGTTCATCAGCGAGGGTCAGAGGACCTTTTCCAGCATCAAGTAATTCACCTCGCATTCGATCATCCAGTTATCCTGAACCTCATACTGGCCATATCCTCATTCGAACAAGCGCATACTGCCCATCACTCGCAAGTAAACGTGCCGGGATATCGGATACGAAGGGATATCTACGCTTCTCTGGGAGTTAAGTACTCTCAAACCGCCGCGAGGATGATGAGACAGGCAGTAGAGAAGGCTAATGTCGATAACGGTCCGGTGTGTCATCTAGCCTCGATTCTCATGATGATCAACTCCTATGCCCAAGGTTCAGTCAAAGAACTTGTGCGGGTCAAGAACGAGCCTTCTACCATGCTGAGCGACCTGCTTGTCACTTGCAAGCTCACGAGGGGGGTCAGGGCTATTTCGGACGCATATGGCGTCATACGACCAGATCGGCACGAGCTCATACTCTATGTCACCGAGGCTGAACCACCAGACCGTGGACCCCTCGATCCCATTCTGCACATGCTTGATTCTCTGACATTCCTGGAAGCAGAAAAGGACCCGGTCATCAAACAGATCTGCCAGGATGCTCTGGACTTAATGAAGTGGTTGGTGAGAAAAGCGCAGATATCAGAGTGGTGCCCGGCACATAGGGCATCGTTACAGTGGATTTGCCTTGTTGGGAAAGACTTCATAAAGCTTGCTGAAGCGCATGAGCCTGCAGCTCTTGTATTGCTCTCGTATGGTTGCTTCTTGGATAGTGGTAATGGCAGTAATACGTTTGTGATGAGAGGATGGAAAGAGGGTGTTTGCGCTGAGATTCGAAATATTGTTGGTCCACAATGGGCAAGGTCTATATTACGATAGGCAGATTGCAAATACACTCGGGGTATGAGGTGAGGACACGATGTCACTATATTATCTGATTGGATGCCATACGCTGTGATTTGATCCTGCAGATGCCTGTCAACTGTAGGTAATCCTTCCATCTTTGCCTTTCGCTCTATATAACTATTTTTCCACCAGAATCGCGCACTGAGATCGGACTGGTATGTTATGAAGCTCAGGGTCACGGCTTCGGGGCGTAGTAAACTTCTGATATTAAATCAAGGGGTCAAAGGCAGCTGGCCTAAAGGTCTGATAAGAGACACTCACTTATACAAGTATTTTCGTCGCTCAAGATAAAGGTCCTAAGCCTTGTTGCTTCCTCCAGGATAATCCAAAATTACAAATGCTCAGCCGCAGGTCTCAACCGTAAATCAACCGATCTTCCTTAGAGTTTCCCTCATTACCCTTGTCACCAGGGCCGTTGCCTCACCATCGCCATTGACCTCAAATACGAAATCATCAACCCCAATGTTGCCGTACGTTAACGAGTCAACTCCCCCCCACGACAGACACCCACAACTGAAAGGACCAATGTTCACATCTATCGCGGTCTCCTCAGACCCTTCTGAAGGCTCATTTACGGCTCGAGCTTCAAAGACACCTCGGAAAGACATTCTCTCATTTCCTTCCAACCCCATCGGGTATAGCCTTAGCACCGGTGTTACATCTAATCCTGGCCAAGTAAGCGCGGCTTGCATAGCCATCACGTCGACGCCGCCACGGGTCCAGTTCCGTACCATGAGTGTATCGCCCATAGCAACTGTCAGCTGGCTCTTAGGACCCTTGAAAGTTCCAGTAAACCGCTCGACGGCGTTATCGCGGGCCGCGCCTTCGGCGACTGGTAGCAGCGCTTGGGCGATGAGGTCAGGAAGGTAGCTTAATAGGTATGCACGGTTGGTTCCTGCCATTAGCGCCACATAGCCAACCTCGTGGTCTGGTGAAAGGACAATGATGGCAGTGTAAAGTCCAATGGCGCCGTTCTTCGTGTAAAGATCAACGACCCGAGTTCCGCTGCGGCCGAGGGGGATGTATGTGCGACGGATCTCCCAAGGCATACCAACAGACATGTGGATGTCGGCGGTATGGGAAATGGGCTTCATCCAAGAGCGGGTTTCAGAGGGGCTGAGTATAGAAGAATTGAGGATGGATTGGC
Organism: Fusarium sp. NRRL 29148; assembly: GCA_013759095.1. Classification (NCBI taxonomy): domain Eukaryota; kingdom Fungi; phylum Ascomycota; class Sordariomycetes; order Hypocreales; family Nectriaceae; genus Fusarium; species Fusarium sp. NRRL 29148. The sequence continues at coordinate 6,652 of JABSTL010000727.1, forward strand.
CGAGCCGCGTGAGGTCTGCAGCTGTTGAGAACATACCGCCATAGCTATGGAAGGTTATCTTGTGAGGTGTGTGGTGGCAGTGAGCGTACTTACGGGCTGCCATCAGCTGTGGTGATATTCCACCACGACAGCTGCTCATTCTCGGGGATCATGGCGTTTTCCTTACTCTCGGGTGCCTCGAAACTCGTTCGCTTCATTGACAAAGGCTTGGTCAGGGAGGATTGGAAAGACTCCTTGAATGATTTTCTAGTCATGCCCTCAAGAGCATAGGAAAGTATTTGGTATGCGACGTTGGAGTACACCGGAGTGTTCGCAGTGGATGTGACGGGGAAGAAGTTTTGCGTCGTGATGCCCTCGAAAAACTCTGCGGGACGTTTTATCAGCAAAAGCGGTCAACAGGCTGAGCAGGGATATGCACCTTTACGGGAGCAAGGCCTCAGGGATGGATCTGAGACACTGCAGTGTGGTTTTTCTTTGAGACTTAGCACTGGGAGGCCATATAGCTCGGGGTTTTGATGAGCTGATTCGATGACGGAACTCATATCGAAAAATCCGACTGTGCGTTGGTATTAGAAGAGATGAGTTTGCTTCTATCTGGGGCGGTACTAACAGTTTCGGCTGATGCCGGCCATATGGCCGGAAAGCTGCCCAATAGTCACATCGTTCCACTGTACCTTTTGGGTGACGTCGTCCTTGGTTTTCCTCGCCGCAAGAGCGAGCTCAGGCACCCACTTTGTCACGGGATCGTTCATGTGTTTCATCCCAACCTCAGCGAGTAGTGTATAGACAGTAAGAAGCTTTGAGACACTACCCACGCGGAACACGGTATCCTTGTTGAGTGTCCCTGAAGTCAAGAAGTTCCTCATGGAGGGGAGGGAGGGACGTATCCATGCTGGAAGAGGGTGTCCGAGGCGGAAAAGGCCTGGACGTAGAATGTAGTGTTGAACCCTTCAAGAGTGCCATTACGGTCAAGTTCGTTGAAGGTAGTGTTGAGCCGGGCAATAGCATCAGAGAACGCACTGGACTGGAGCGGATGCTGAACGGCCGGGAAGATGGCACCTAGTAGAGGGCATGGGGTCTCTTGAGCATTGGCCTGGTGCAGAAAAGCAGCAAAGCCCAGAGTTAGGACAAAAGTAACGTGCTTCATAATGGGATTGAGAGACAAGATAGTATAAGAATGAGAGACCAGGAGAAATGAATTTGTAGAGCAGATAACTTGGTCAACTTATAGAAGAAGGCGCGTGGGTCAGAGCCAATGGTCTTGCGCGTAGGTGTTTGGATCTCCATGACGCTAAGGCAACAACAGAGATAGTTTGGCCAAGAGTTGTTGAAGAATATGCGGCAAGCTATTTGAGTGGTCGGCTCGCTCAATGGACTAGTACGTGAGCTCGTGTAGTTGTAATGACATGTTGTAACCAAATGCAATGTACATAGTACAAATGGTTATGGTTATGCTTACTTGTACGGACTACACCGCCAAGGACAGACCAATCAGCATGCGCTTTGGCTGTACTTGTTCTGTGATTGGTCGGATCGTTCAATTCGAGTCATGGCAATGTTGCGATTTTCACCACGTTACTACTAATAGAGCATAGATCGATCGATAGGGAAATCGATAATCCGAGGCATGCTGTCATCACTCAATTTTTCTAACGGCTGAAACCAATTGACATTGGATTAATTCGCACAGCCCATTTTTTCCCCTATGTATTTTAGTGCAAATAGCTAATTTTATACAGAACTTAGGTGGGTACGTATTGTCTTGATCGCTCTTGTCCGCCATCTTGGACCTGAAAAGCAGAAGAAAGAAAACTCCGAAAGAGGCCCGGATGCCTGTCGACTACCACGCCATGGATGTTATTCCCTCCAAATCGGCCACAACTGTTGCAAGTCGGCCAAGGCGGGCGTATCACCGCAAAGTTAAGACGGGTTGTTTGACTTGCAGGTCAGTTTAGACGACTTATATACACGCCATATCGCTGCTATGGCGTGTTATCCTTTGCTTTCCATGCACTCCCGCAATCTAACGCAATGACTCTCCCAGGATTCGTAGGGTCAAATGCGACCAAGGAAAACCTGCCTGTGTGCGCTGTACATCCACCGGCCGCACATGTGACGGGTACACTTCTACGTCCCCATCTTCATCCCATTCATCATCACCCTCCACATCACCTTCCCCCCAGTTCTCTGACTCCCTCAACGCCGCCGCTGATCTCAAACTCATCCTGCCACGACAGAGCCCCGATGAGGTACGCAGCTATCGGTTTTTTCTAGAGGTCACGGCGCCATCTCTAGCCGGGTTTTTCTATGCCGACTTTTGGCTCACTGAGGTGCCGCGCGTCTGCATGTCCGACGCGGCCATCTGGCATGCTGTCGTCAGTCTCGGCTCTGCTCATGAGGACTTTGCAGAACATGGCCAGGGATCACGCAGCATTTTTGCTTTAAAGCAGTTCACTTCAGCCATCCGATGTCTTACTGACTCAAGGTCGCCGAGACATACGGATCGGTGGAGAGCGCTTGTCGTTAGCACTATCTTTACCTATTTATGCACGATCAAAGGCCTTCACGATCAGACGCGGCTACATCTACAAGCCGGATGCAATCTCCTCCGCGAACTCCAAAGTCTCGCCAACAAAGACAAGGCAACTTTGAATCAAAATAAACTTCTGAATGTCGTCCAAGACGAGAATTGGATCTCGTCAGTTCCGGTGTCGATTGCTCCGATTCAGTCCATTCTGGCCAACCTCGAGCTGCACTTGAACGCGCTTGAGCATGGCGGCATGACCGAGAGTTCGACCCTGCTCTTACAAAACAAGACACTCAATACATGGCGCTACTATACAGCACCACGGCGTTCGTATCGTCCAACACCAAATTCCATCAATCAAGCCTACTGCGCTGCTGAGTCTCTCTTCGCTGGACTCATTCTATTCTCCCAGGAACATGCTAAGCAGCTCGGAGATATTCAGTCTGGCGTATCCGGATCAACAGGACTAGCAATGCTGGCTGCACGACAAAAGCCGTATACGCGATGCTATAAAGAAATAAGCAAAGCAATTGATGTCTTCCAACACGAGGTAGACGCAAGCCAACAGGAGCGGCATATCATGCTCCCTTTGCACCTCTTCCAAATGTCCAATCGCCTTCTCCTGATTCAGGACCCCGAGGAGCATGACTTGGTTAAGCGCCAAGATGGCCTCCCGGCCTTGTACAAGTCTATAGTCGACCTCGCCGAGCAGATCATGAACCTCGACTCTATGAATACCCGCCGAGTCTCCTATACACAGCACCTCTTCCTCGTCGCCCATAGTGGTATCGGACAGTCAACTCGCCGCCGTGCTGTGGCCTTGCTTCGGCGTCCGCGGTTGGAGGGTGGCTGGGACAGTCTAATCTCTGCAAGTCTCGCAGAAGCTATCATGGACAGAGAGATGGAAGCGGCGCGTGAATACCGGCTGGAGCAAAACTTGGATGCTGGGACTACAAGAGGCGAAGAAGAGGATGGGCAGAGAGGAGAGGAGGTTGATCCAATGTTTCGCGTATTTAACATCATATTTGCGTTTACAGGACAGAGAGAGGCTCGTGCTGTGCTACGGACGTGGCGGGAGAAGCTCGATGACGTTGCTGGGCGGAGCAGGGTTATTCGATGGTAATGATGAATACTGAGACAACAATACTGATACTCTTACGTATCTCGGTCCTATCTAGCAACAGGCACACTCTCAACACTACCCAACGACCGAAATCGGAAACCGAAAAGTTAGTTCTGGCATCGAAAAGAGCATTAGAAGAGTCCATCACAGGTGATAACACGACACTGTGCAACGTGTTCATCTTGTCTCCCGAAACAACACATGAATTTAGGCTTCCTTTGCGCCCATGTCGGCAGTGACACCTGCATCATCCTTGATGTACACCTCGTGTTTCTGCTTAGATGTTTTGACAGGGTTGGGCGATTTGAAGATATCATCGATTTCTTCGAGAGACTGACCCTTGGTTTCGACCAGAGCGAAATACATCATCCCCCATTCCACAAAATGCAAGATGAGGAAAATAGTGTATGTCTTCCAGCCGACCTTTTGGAGAGCGACGGGTGTCGCATACGTGTTTATGAACCCAGAAACACCACTGAAGAAGTCAGAGTCGGCCATGCCCTTGGCTCGAATATCGTTGCGCAGGACTTCGCTTGGGTATAGGGACTGCAGAGGCGTCCAGCAAAAAGACCAAAAGATACCATACAAGAACATCATTGCAATGAAGGCGTAGCCAGTTGATGTGTCAACGTGACCGTGAGCTTTGGCTGCAATGACGTTGATGGGGATCTAAACGAGACCTGTCAAGAAGGTGCCTTGGAACGTCAGCCATGGTTGTACGCGAAACGATGGATGTCAACTCACCCCAAAGAATCAAAGGCCTGCGTCCAAACTTCTCAACGCCAAATGAGCCCGCGACACCGCTGAAAAAACCGAAAATGACATTAACGCCATTGAGGAGAACCTGCTGAGAAGAGCTGGTGATACGACTGTAGTTCTATGCGTGTCGAAATGCGGCGATCATGAGGATATTTCTCAGGCCACATAGACTATTTATTGCAGTTGCTAGGCTGATATCGCATAAGTCTGAGGTATCCAGGATCATTATTGATAACCTCTCTCTTACCTTTCACTCGAAGAATTTTGCAGCCATTTATCGGAAACAGGAGAGAGCTGAGAAACCAGGGAGTGTAGGATTGGCACGTGGCGGTATCTGGCACTCACAATACTACAGCAAATATTTGGACTTGAGTGGCATCTCAATTGGAAATACATAGAGCGTACCTAGGGTTAAAGGTCTATGCGCTGACAAATGACTAGCTCCCGACATTTTAGACGTTTGTGCAGTCGTTGCGCTCGCTACCTGTGCGATTTCACCTGGTTGTTTGGAAGCCTTTGTTTCTCGCCTGGGGACTCTTGCAGGCTCGTAAATGCATACATGAGATGCACTTATACAATTGAATCTGATATAGGAGATTATATTTAATATTTCATCAAACGCTGTGACTGTTGGATCGGGTGTAGAATTCTTGAACTATAGCAGATGTCCAACCTCCCCAAGACCCAAGAGGAGGATAGATCACTTACCAATTTGGACGGTCTTCATCGTATCCCATATGTCGTTGCCTGCAAGTCATGCATCCTGTCTTGCTCCTCTCAGAGTAGTGCTTTTGTCTCATTGTATGATCAGAGCACTTGTTCATGTGGCAATGTATTTAAATGAGGTTCTGAGAGACCCTGAGTTGGCCAAGATGAAATGCCTGGGGTGAGACTGATTTATGCTACTTGCTTACATTAGATAAGCATAATCAAGCTTAGGTAACACAGTTTCGATAATCAACTATCAGGCCATTTGAGGATCTTCAACAGTTTAATTTTCAGCTGTGGTTACAAGCTTGGATTCTGACTGGATTGTCTATTTAACCCTATGGGGAGTCGCAGGGAAGCATCTATGTCTATATAAAATAGTTGTCAAGATGTATAGAGGTCAGTGTCGGTTACTTGTTATTATTATATGAATAGAATGCCTGTCAAATAGTTTAAGGTCTGTTGAAAGATTAGAGCCTATGGACACTGCTGTTCTTAGTCCACCGACGGAATGTCTTGCCGTAGTAGTAGAATACAACACCAAACAGACACCAGAGGAAAACTAAGCTTCCATTGGTCATAATAGGTGCAATAAATCTGCAAGAATTAGTAACTGTTGGATCAAGAACATGGTAGATAACTTACCCAGCCTTTTCGCTCCAAGGAGTAATGAATTTACTAAATCCATAGCCCCAAACATTCTTATTAACTGTAATACTAACAAACAAGCTGCCAGCAACAGGCTTGTAACTGTCAACAGCATACGTGCTAGAGATGCTGGGGAGGGCTGCAACTTGAATGCCGGCGCAAGAATATCCAATGAGCACAATGACTTCCCATGGCCAATGGTTCTCATATCCGACCGAGACAATGATATTGCCAAGGTACATGATAAGAACGAATGGGATCATGGCAACCAACCTCATCTCTGGCTCACGAATACCGTTGTTCCTCGCAGTGAGCTTGGCAGCCACCCAGTCAGACAGAGGACCGCCAGTGGCAAGGCCGATCAAAGCTCCAGCGAAGATAGCAAAATTGGTAAAGCCGATGGTCTGCGTAGAGAAGTTGTAAGGCGGCGCGGCAAGAACTTGGCTCTGGGTTAGATTAATGGTGAGGAATGACGAGCAGCTCCAAGAGACGACGAAGCTGGCAAATTGGACAATGGGAAATGCGAACAGTTTCCAAGGAATCCATAGGTCCAAAAGGATAGCCTTGAAAGGATGTGCGTTGGGTTGGAAGAACCGGAACTGCCACTTTGCAGGCTTTCCCCGCCCAAGATACGGATCCCGTGCAGCCGTCTCGCTTGTCGATAGATCAGCAAATCCTTCAGGGGTCGTTCCCTCTTTTTCAGTGCTGGTGGCGTGCTCTGTTATGCCATCACTATCAGGTCTAGAGGCCTCAGTGTGGCTTACATTGGCCGAACCTTCGACCTTCTCGTTCGCTCCGGATTCCTCGATGATCTCGTTGGGGTGAGGGCGGTGCCACCTGGTCTATGTTAGTTGCGATTCAGCGTGTTGAAGGAGATGCTAAAGACGAACTTGGTCTCTGGGAACAGGAAGATGGTATAGAGCAACACAACTGCACCTAGGGCCACATTGAACCACCAGAAGTTGCGCCAGCCAACGTTGAGAGCCATGGACCCGCCGACAATGGGACCAATCATCAACGACCCCATGTATACGACCCAGTATAAGGTGTTCCACTTGCCTCTGTCATGTAAGAAGAAGATGTCTAGCATGCAATTAGATATGAACACCTTAACATGTTCAGCGTGACGGCTTACCAGCAGTGACAGAAGGTTGAATTGACTCTGCAGGACCAGCGCCAATACCATTCAGCCTGTATCATAGAGTCAGAAAGTGTTCTGTCAACTGTCGGTAGTCAGAACGTACACACAAGCTCCCATGAAGCTTCCATAAGTCTGCGCACGAGCTCTCCAAATCATAGAGGCCAGGCAGATCAAGTTGGACGCAATATATACCGGCCGCCTGCCAAATGAGCTGCTTAATGGAACCCTGTTGGCAGTTCTTAGTGATTTATCCCAGCTTCAAAAATGGCCTGTCGACTCGGGTGCTAGGGACTTACCATATGAAGTTGCTGAAACCAAGAACCAAGATACAGACTCCGGTGAACTGCACAGCATCTGCGAGAGTGCAGTGAAACGCTTCAATGTAGTCTCCGAACATGGGCGCAAGAGCCAGTGGCCCAAAGCCCTGGAAGAATGAAGTCATACTTGCTCCAATGATAGCTAGCATTTTCCACTTAAGTGACCAGTTGAGGGGGTCTGCTGGATCGTCTGATGGTTGCGGAATGAGGACGCGATTGGATCCCGAGCGATCCTTGACAAAATGATGTGAGGCAATATCTCTCATGATCTCTGTGCCAGGGAGAATCTCCGTATGAAGCTCCGCCTCAATGGCATGGATCTCCTGCGATTATCATTAGCATTCAACCTGCGGTGAGCCTTTATCAATGGTCTACCTCGTTATTGGAATTCATCTCCATGGTGATACTGTTGTCCTCGTTCTCCCACTGCTATGCCGATGAAGTTTTAAACAGCAGCTAGATTTCCTGACATGCTGTATTTAACATCTACTCACATATATGCAAGCACTGCATACTAAATAAGGAAGCGATGTAAGTGCCGATGCTTTTACCGACTTTCAGAGCTACTTTCCCCTCACGACTCACCTCGACGTGAGCTAGAAATCTCCCATTTAAGATAACCTTGGCTATGGCAAGCCAACCAGGTGTAATCGGCTCCTGATCTTAGGTGGTCTACTCCGTATGATGCCGGTAATCCGTGTGAGGGAGGGACTCTTCCCCGCACCCTAGTTCCCCATGGGGAAGCATGGGTGATGCCCACCAATCGTGGGGAGACTCCAACTCGTCCCGCGTGGTCGAGACCTTCACATTGGCTACTGGCGTGCCACCCGGCAAATCGGCATGATAGTGCAATTTTTGGTGCATGGTTTGTAAATGATCGGTCATTAAGCGAAAGTGTTAGCAACGGTAGTGCTGTTGCTAGGCTTGCTAGACAATTTGCTGGTATGGCAGCTGCCCGCATTCATCTACTGTACGGAGTGCTGACGAATAAAGTTTATTTTCTCACCCTCAATTCCAATAGCACGCCTCCATTGTAGTCCCTGGAATGAGGGGTAGCTCAGTCAGTGCATTCTCAGCGAATGGCTAACAAGATTGATGAGTATTTCAGTACGTAGTACTCCGTACGTGGCAGGAAGATCGGCATATACCCCTGGCCCATTACAGGTCACCAGGTCTCACTGGCCAACACCTTTAATAATAAGCATGTCACCCTCATATGCAGCGAGCCTCGATGTGATCTCTACTCCGCATCTCTTCTTCTCACAGATAACACAATTTGTCTCTATTTAAGTAGAGGGACTATGGTGCTTCATATATTGTCATTCTACACCAGATGCTGCACGCCATGTCACCATACCCGACAAGAGGCCTATGATCCCCCGAATTCAGATCTAGGCTGGCTATATGAAGCAAGTCCAGATCACGGTTATTAATAAAAGCGTTCCTCAGCAGGCCTTGGAACGCACTCTGTTACTGACTCATTTACCTAGTCTCACATCGTCATCAAGGCAGTACCAGTAAAACAGTTAGCTAATGCGGTCTGTCCCATGGCCTTTCTTCTACCTGTCTGGACTTAACTGAAGTCGGGGGTACCTTCGCCTTGCTTATTTATTTTACTCATGGTATGGATTGTGTCATTGCTCTTAGTTCCTTGCGATTTCTTAGGTACAGTTCTTATACTGTTTGTCTCCAAGCTTGCGATACGCTACAACCGGTTCTCCAGTTCCTTATAAAGTAGTCAATTGCAAGAACCAGCAATATAAAGCCTTACTACATATCCGCATTAGCACTACTGTTTTCATCAAGCCTCTAGTATTCCAAGTATAAACAACTTACAGGGAAGCTAACTTTTTTCAGTAACATCTCATTTTATTCCCTTCAGGCATTTCAGCTGTTGAATTAAGCTAGACCTACTTGTGCTTTTATCTCTCAGTGCTCTCCTATCACCTTAGGGAGTACTGTTTACTGCTGCCTTCTTGTATATTATGCCGTTGGCTTGGGGTTTTGAATAGAACTTGTCTTTAATGTTAGTCTTTTTATTATAGACAATAATCAATGATTAAGTAAAGGGAAACTGGATGCCTCTAATCTTATCTTTAGGTTTTAACTTTCAACCGAAGAGACGTGCCAGTATGGAGAGTTACAATTGCAACACTCAACTTCTCTAATATGGGTTCTTGTCAGGTATATACTCTTCTGGTAATCTATACACCGCAAGGGCCTAGATAAATCCCTGGCATTCATGCTTTGAATATCAGGTCCAGGTTAGCTAGAAATAATCAATGCTTTCTGTTATTCCCGTGATACCAGTGAGTAATCTTCCGATAAGAGGGGAAGCGGGTCTGGGGAGTCGGGACCGAGGTGCCGGCTGATGTACACGGCTAATGAGGGGAGGGAGACATTGAGCCTCAGGCATCATTTAATTTTCTCCTATCCGTCATCAAGTAAGGACAACTTCACATTTCTCAACTGCCTCTATCTTATCCAGTCTCACACCGACTTGCACCCTGAAGACTCAACAGAGACAGGTCGCGCGACGCCAACAAAATGTCGTCTCTAACGCATACGCCAAATGGCAAATCTACAATTGACGCCAAGGCGCTGTTGGGTGTATGCTTTGCGTACCTTGTATCTTTGGTTGAGGATAAAGCTGACATTTCCAACATAGGCATACCTCAAACAATTACAGTCAAAGCCACTGAGGACAAAGATGCTTACTCAAGGCTCGTTGTCAGCCTTGACCGAGATTGTAGCATCGTGGTTTGCCTACGGGCTCCCAGGTCACGGCCCAACAATCACTGCCCGTGTCCCCCAAATGGCGTTTTATGGTGGGTGTATCGCGGCACCACTGACCCACTTTCTCAACACGACTCTTCAACGAAGTCTCCCGGGAAGAGTAGTTTTGCAAAACCTCATCACTATGCTCTTGGTATGATATCATCTTGTCGCCAACAGCAACTGTCCGCTACTTACCTGACTTATCACAGTTCTTCCCCATTCAAAATGCTGTATATCTTGCATCAATGGCCGTCATTGCTGGCGCGCGTACAACTGAACAGGCTCGAGCTGCAGTTCGCGCTGGTTTGGTACCCATGACAAAAGCTATGTGCGCTATGCACCCGGTCTTGATTACAATCGCAACCTTGTTTGTACCAAAGGAGGCTTGGGCTCCTTTCTTCAGCTTGGTTGGGTTCTGTCTTGGAACTTTCTTCAACACCATGGCGAAGAAGAGGAGAGTTGCTGCGGCCGCCGCTGCTTCCAAGAAGGAATCCTAGGCCTTGACTACGATATAGATCTAGATTTGTGTTACTGAGGACTTTATCGCTTCTTGCGTTATGCTCGCATTTAGAATACAATAAACGTCATTTAGCATGCAGCATCCATGCCGCTTTTCTCTCTCTACCAAGACTTGAAAACTATTACTGTGATAGGACTTACCTTTTCAACCACTCCGAGAGGCCTTTAGACATATAATTTAAATATTAAGGACACATCGCTTATTGTATTGTGTAGTGTAGGCAGTCTTCCCATT
>JABSTL010000729.1:0-20618 GCA_013759095.1 Fusarium sp. NRRL 29148
AAAAAGGGTCGGGGCAAGAAGAAAGAAGGATAAGAGTGGACCGACTTTGTTTGGTCAATGATTGCGAAGCCAAAAATGGGCCCGTGCCCCCCCCCCCCCCAGAAGCAAGACGTCACTGTATCAGGGACAAGATTAGGAATGGATTGCGGGGGAGATGCGCTAGAATGCCCTGAGCTGAAGCTTGCTTGACTTGGCTTATGCTAGGATACTTCAGGGGCCCGACTTCGGCAGAGAGACAAAGTTAAGCTGTAGATCAAGTTCAGATTCGTGAAGGGCCAATGCCAGTTGAACTATGAAAACGCCATGAAAATATAACCAATTGAAGTGGTTTGATATAGTCAGGGGCTGTTATGAATGCAAGATTGCGGATCGCAGACGTTGCTTCGTCTATCTGACAAAGTAGACTCATGAAACACCAAGAAATATGATATCCATGGACCCAATGAATCTCAAGGAGATCCTCTCTGAAAACCAATCATGACGAGCCCCTGACTCATCAAAACTCCATCCCGCTGGGTACATGGCCGCATTCGCCGCAATATTGTGCAATTCGCCCGCGACTTTCTCACCGCTAGCCCCAGAATGAACAGGAAACAGAACGGAGACCTCGGACTTGAAGCCGATTAGTAGTTACGGCTCTCTCATTGCCTCGTGTTGATCATAGAAAGTCTCCTCTTTGTGCGTGACGACCAAATCTCAACATCAACACTAGGTATCCGTTGATTCATATTGTTATCATAAATCTAACAAAAGAAATCTAGGCCCTTAATCTACTACTAGTATCAGGTGTCGACTATTTCTGACCCCCACTATCTCCAACCTCATATCAAGAGCATTACAAATACAAAACCCAACACCTTTCAAACAAACAAGACTCAATGTCAACTACCACTTCAGGTCCAGGGCTGCCCGAGATCGCAGCTCTTCAAAACGACGACTCAATGTTGACTCGCCGTTTTGGAAAAGAAGTTGTCAACTACTACGCTGGTGGCCATATCAACAGATACTCTTTTCTGCGTGCCGATACTGGCTTTCTTCGACAAGCCTTCAAAAGCCCTACAGCTAGATATCTGGCAGTCCATGATTTGAACCCTCTGGTTGTTGACAAGAAGACTCCGGCTTATCTGAGTTTTAAGGATGTCGAGCCTCTGATCGGACCGGACCATTTCGCTCTCACTGAGGAGGAAGCTATCCAGAGCTTCAACTCTGCAGAGACCAGACCCTTGGTTGTTTTTATTGGCATGTTGGAAGAGGGTAACGAGAAGGATTCAATCCCTTCTTCCGACCATGGGGATATTCAGGGCCACCCCTATTTCGCCATTGACATCACTCCCAAGGGAAACCACGCTGAGAAAGCCACTCAGTTCTTGGAGGAACAGGAGAAGAAAGGACTGTCTTTGGATAAGAACCCTCGAGCGATGAATCAGTCACCTGAGGCTGGTAAGTTATCCCTAAAACCGGTCCGATCTTGAGCTAACATTTGCAGCCGCTCTCTACGCCCAAGCCAGATCTATCATTGACTGGAATACACGAAGTCCCTTCTGCGCCGGCTGCGGACTGCCCAACCTCTCAGTTCACGCAGGTTATAAGCGCGTCTGCCCTCCCGCCGATAAGAAGGGCGGAGCTGACAGTGAACCTCGAGGTGACTGTCCCACCCGTCACGGCGTCTCAAACATCTGTTTCCCTAGAACGGATCCCACGATGATTGCCGCTGTTGTTTCCGCAGACGGAACAAAGATTCTTCTCGGACGCCAGAAGCGTTGGCCTCCTTACTGGTACAGCACGCTTGCTGGTTTCCTTGAGCCTGGTGAGTCTATTGAGGAGTCGGTCCGGCGAGAGGTTTGGGAGGAGAGCGGTGTTCGTGTTGGGCGCGTGGTTATTCACTCGAGTCAGCCGTGGCCTTATCCTTCCAGCTTGATGATTGGAGCTATTGCTCAGGCTCTACCTGATGATGGCGAGAAGATTTCTCTGAACGACAAGGAGTTGGAGGTGGCGAAGTGGTTCTCCATGGACGAAGCCCGCAAGGCTCTTAAGAATGGAACGAGCAGTCTTGGGGAGCCTGCTCCCGAGGGGTACAAGGAGGGAGATTTGCGATTGCCTCCTCCCCAGGCTATTGCCAATCGGTTGATTACTGCTGTCGTTGAAGGATTTTTGACTGTGGGCCCTAAGATGTGATGACGGAGTATTGATAGACTGTCTACCAAGTGTTAGGGAGATGAAGCACAGAAGCGTTGATTATGGTGACAACTAGTGCTAATTCTGAGAGACAACTTGCCGTTTAGTGAGATACATTCCATATGTTCAAATGATGTTCCGTGAAACCAATTGCCAGTGTCAACAGGCCATTTCCGTGGTTTGGTCAAGAGTTCTGCCACTGACCGTGAACAATTGGTAGTGTTCTAGTTCTGCCTATGGCTCTGGCCCTGGCTCTAACACAGCGGCCAACTCCGTCATTAACCTCCATCGCTAGGCTCACCTTTCTCCTACTTTCACACTCCCTTGTCCAATACGTTCTTCCCCTCTTGCATGTCACTTTGCCACAGCAAGAAGAGGAACTACCAGCACATCCTTGCTCAGAACTTGCTTTCTATCTTATAAAGAGAAGTCCTTGGCATCTTGAGATAGCTGACCATTTTATCATTCTTCCTGAGCGCCCGATATCCATCCATCTTCTCTAGACCTGGCATCACTTTGCCTTTTCATTACATCCCTCCATCTTCTTTGACCATCTCTTCTTGTCTCACAATACTCCTGGTCACTTTAGATGGTCTTTAGACATATATTGTACCCCTTTCTCTTCATATCTTCTTTCATCTGCTCCGCCCTCCACGATCCAGATATGCCTGGCACGGCGCATCCGCCCCTCAGCGCGCGGACAGCGCAGCGAATTCACGAGCAAGTGACTCGTGAGGTTTTTCGACTCGCTGGACGCAATCCCGATCATCACATAGAGTGCTCCAAGGCTTGCCTCAAGACTATCGAGGACACCAAAATCGTCGAGGCAACTGACTATGCTATCTGGGAGAGCCAGGTAAGTCAACATATATAGTCCTTGCAAGGAACAACAGACTGATGTTTCTTAGAAGCAGATCGCCAGTAACCTGAAAGAATTTTTCAATACCAATCGAACCACCAAGAGCGGCAACTTTTACATCCTCCCAGCGACGATCGCCGTGGCTATTGCTGCCGTTCTGAACCTGAAGCACGTCGTCGTCAACTCTAATGACAACACCAAACACATCGTAAGCGCTGTCTCTGAGAGTGCTGTGTGGGCTTACCTTGGTATTGCTATCGATGTATGGCCCCAGACTGGTGAATCTCACTTCTTCGTTAAGAAGTCCGACGAAGACTCAAAGTCTCCAACTGTTGGAAAGATTGCCCGCGGAAAGTTTGCAGTGACAACCAATATCCCCCGAGATACTATCACACCTCTGATGTTTCTTACTATGGCGAGATTCAATGGCTGGATCAAGTCAGCACCAGGTGCCCCTTGTCCGAAGAAGGGAACCGTCGACGCGCCGCAAATTATTCATCGCCGACAAGCATTAAGCGAGGGCAAGGAAATCCTAGAGAAACTAGGAAACCGAAAGTTCAAGCAAAATGACCCAGCTCTCATCCGAGAGGTAAAGGCATAGCTCTCGGAGCCCATCATCCGTGTGCTTCCAGAGGAGGCAAAGAACCGACTGTGGTACTAGTGCAGCCAAGTCGCGAAATCCTGGTTGCCCATCATCAAGGTTGCAGACATGGACTTATCAGTTTACAAGTTCATGGGCAAGACCGGTGCCACTCTTGCATCTCTGGTTTCCGATGAAATCGAATATATCCAACTGGCTCAACAGGTCAATGAACCAGAATCAGCCGCCGCTGTAAAGAAGCTGGTTGAACTGTCAGACAAGGCCCGTGACATTCAAAACTCTCTGCAGAGCTATGTGCAGGAAGCAACCCCCAGTCTGATGGAACTTCGATCGACTCTTCTGGAGAAGCCCGATTGTCAGTCGTTCCAGCAAGTTTTTGGACCTCCTTGGAATCAATGTCTCCTCAATTCAGGAAGCTGACGGTACCAAGAACATTATTGTTGGCGCTCTTCAGCGTCTCTTCGACACTATTGCTTATGTCGTTCCTCGAACACACTCTATGTACGGCGCTTTTCTTGACATGGCATCCAAAATGGACATTGCTGTCATGTCTTCCATCGACCTTGATCTGGCCCGAGCCAAAGATCGTCACCAGAAGCGGCGCAACATCAACGGCGACATGTCTTACCGCAACGAAATCATGACCAATGTGGCTGAAGCCATCGGCAGACTCGAGGGTGGGTCAGCATCGCAGGAACGACTTCTTCGTTCAAAGCTCTGCTCGATCCTCGACGCAGCTGATGCGCTGATCTTGAAGGAGAACCTTCCGCGGGATATCAGCATCATGGTATCAACTAACAACAATGACGGACAAGCTTGATATTTATGTATCACATTCTTAGGGCTGAGTTTTACTTTGAATTTGTAAGTTCGAGCTTACTGTACTCGATTATCAATTTGCAGAGGCACTAACTTGGGCAAACTTCAGGAGTAAAGCTACGAAACGCCGACATGGTAACAAAATGGTATGGGGCAGTGTTTAAGAGACTAGTGCAGTCAATGTAATAGCGAGACGAAATATGTCGGAACAAGAAGATATGGCAGAGTACCTAGTCATCTTGTTGATAGTGCCGAGCAGGAACAATTTTGACCAAGAGTTAATGTTGTAGTGCTTATTGCTCGGACTCTCTAGAACACAATTGACCTTTGGTTTGGAGAACAAATCTTGCTTTATCTTTATGATTGAGGAGTAAACTTATACCAATGCTTTACTTAAAACGATCTTTGCAGAAACCGAAGAGTTGTGTTGAATACCTCGTAAGAAGAATGTAGATCACTTTGGCTCTCTATCACTGTAACTGTGCTCAAAGGTTTGAAGAAATTGCATACGTATTGTATATGTGCAGATAATGCTCGAGAACGCCAACCGCCTTGCTTTTCTTGCTGGTAAAAACTCAAAATATTACATGATCATATATATGTACATTTCTTTCACTCATCCAGTAGTGTGGGTATCCGTAATCATATCAACTCCATCCGTCGTACATGCTTAGAAAAAGCTTCGGAGAATCCTCTTGGGGGCGTCAGCCCAGACGAAGGGCTCCTTGGGCTCCTCCTCCTCAAGCCAGACAGCGCCGCTGGCCAGATCCATCTCAGAGGGACGGACAAACATCTGCCACTTGCGTGTGCAGATCTTGTAGCCGAGGTAGAGAAGGGCAACAGAGAAGAAGGCGAGGTAAGAACTGAAGAAGGCCTCGGCGTTGGGAGAGGCGCCGGAGGCAGGGTAGAGAGCAGTGTAGAAAGAGGCGATGAGGGCGAGGATGTTGAGACCGAGACCAAGGTAAGATCCAACAACGCCGAAGGGGGTCTTGTACGGAATGAGGCCAAGGTTGACGCCCTGAGCCTTCATACCGGCACGCATGCGGATGTGGGCAAGGCAGATAGAGCCCCAGACGAAGAGGAAGCCAAGACCAGTAAGGGCCAGGAGCCAGCCGAAGATCTCCATACCCTGGGGAGCAGCGCCAATGTAGGCAAGGAGACCGAAGGCGATCTGGAGAATAACACAGTAGAGAGGGCGGCCCTTGGAATCGATGTACTTGAAGAAGTTAGGAGCCATGTTGCGCTCAGCCATAGCCTGGATGGTTCGGGTAGAACCGAAAGTGCAGGAGTTGGCAACAGAGAGAACAGCAACAGTGATGACAGCGTTCATGATGCTAGGGAGGACCTTGATACCAGCATCCTGGATAGCAAGGACGAAGGGAGATGCCTTGGTGTTGGCACCGCTGGCGCCCATCAGGCGAGGGTCGTTGGCGGGGAGTATGAGACCGACGATGAACAGGTTAAGAATGTAGAAAATGGCAATTCGCCAGAAGACCTGCTTGCTAGCCATGGGGATAGACTTGCGAGGGTTGGCAGATTCAGCAGCAGCCAGACCGACCATCTCAGTACCACCGAAGGAGAAAGCAGCGACGACGAAGACAGCACAGAAACCCTTGAAGCTGGTGAAAGCACCAGGATCGCGCCAGTACTTGACACCGATGTAGCCCTGGTCGCCAACGCCACCGCAGTTGATGACAATACCGAGGATGATGAAACCAACACAGGCGCAGATCTTGATGATGGAGAGAACGAACTCAACTTCCCCGTAACCTCGAACGCCGAAGATCTGAATACCCATGAGGACGACAAGGAAGACAGAGACCCAGACAGCCATGTTGATATCTTCTCTCCAGAATCTGATGGTGATGGAAGCGGCGATAAGTTCGAAAGGCAGGACAGTCAACCAAGCGAGAGCGTATTGCCAACCCATGGCGAAACCCCATGAAGGATCGACGAAGCGAACGATGTATGTGAAGAAGGCACCGTTGACGGGGTAGAGGACAGCCATCTCAGCCAGGGCCAAGCATGTGCAGAGAAGCATGATACCGATGATGAGATAGCCGATGAGGAGAGCAGCGGGGCCACCCTTCTGGAGGGCACCACCTGAACCGACGAAGAGACCAGCACCGATAGCACCACCTAGACATGTTAGTTTTGAATTTGGGGAGTAGTGGAGAAGTGAAGTCATACCGATGGCAATCATCTGCATGTGTCGGTTCTTGAGATCTTGCTTGAGACCACCGTTCTTGACCTCGCCAGTCTCGACATCTCGTGTCTCAGAGACATCGAGAACGGCCTCCTTGCCGTAATCGGTGGGAGGAGTAGAAGCCATGGCTACTAGCTGTGGTGGTGGTGGTGGGAGGAGAGAGAAGTGTATGAGAGAGTGAGAGTGAGAGAATGAGGAGTGAGTGTTGAGAGTGATGCTCTTGGTTCCTCTATCCCCGGAATGAGGGAGAGGGCCTCAGTATTTGTACTCATTTTGATTGACGATGTTGCACAATATACCGAGACTATGGAACTGCTCTCCATACCGTTCTAGATTCGGTGGCGCTGGGGTCTGCCAGATGCGAGTTGGAGTTGGAGATGGCAAGGATGGGTCAAGGGGGGGTAGTCTAACATTAGTCTTAATGTTAGCGTGTTGGTTCAACTTGGAGGAAATGGTGTGCGGAACGGGCAGCCTAGCCGTTATTGTTTTGCCCCAAAGAGTTTATCTTTGAGGCTAATCGTTAGGCTCATGAAGCCATTGGCTCTTCAACTCCAAGCTACAGTATCATGGTGGGTACAGGATTTTCATGTCCACGGTCCACCTTGGGAGCTTGGAGCACAGCAGCCTAAAGGTCGCACTGCAGTAGTGGCCTGGCCCCCCCTTATCTCGTTCCCGTCTTGGTTCTGCTTGTCTTTCTCTCGGCGAGCGCGAGAGGGCTCCGTAGCCGAGAATCATGTCGACCTTGACCGAGCCGGTTCTGCTTGGCTCGTGCTGGTGAAGACATCACAACGGCCGATACGGCGCTTAACTCGCCTGTCGTTTGACGTTGATCTAGATAGCGTATCTGATAGACGAGTCAGCATGGTCAGCAATCAATCAATTTGAGTTGTTTCTTACGTTTCCCTCCTTCAGGATAAGGTTATTCACCAATACTACCCAAGATGTGTCAGATCCTTGTCATGCTGCAATCCTTTGGAATTAACTCACATTGGGTCGTGTTGCATCGTATGTGTGTATGTACAATCCTTGACGACGCCCTATTACGAGTCAACCTCTCGGCAGTTTTCCGTTGACTCTCATGGGCAGTTGACTACCATTAACCGCGCTCCTAACGCGGAGTCAAGGACCATTTCAACGCCACGTCCGTAACGCGTGTTCAGTGGCCCCGTAAGCACTTTCAGTTTCTTTCGGAAGGTCGACATCATTACCAATGGCCCTTGTCCCTCTTCGGAAATCCCCTGGTGGTAGTAATCAACTGATGACTTATGTCGTATTACAAGACACATGCTATCATTGTGAACCAAATGTTCGGGTCCGGCCCAGGGCTGCCCAGACCTTGGGATCTACAGACAAGACTTGGTTTGGTGTGCTGCAGAACTTGGCGATGCGATGCCAATAGATCGCCAAGCGCCTTAGAGGCTTCAGCAGCAGAGAGCAATGCAAAGCAAGACTTGGAGATGCCTTGGCTTGCTTTGGTTCTCCCCCACATGCTCCAGGGCACCCTCACGCGCAGACGCGGTCACGTCTGGTTCAAAGAGGGTGGCAAGCTCGAGCTAGTCCTCAGGCTAGAAGACTTCCAGACTACCCTCCTCCTGCAGTTGACATGTCTCTGATTGGCCTTCAATGGCCCGCAGCTTCGGTGGTATCAATGAATCTGGAACTGTACCCATGTCCCAACAGCCCTAGGACTAACTAGCAATTTGGAGACTCCTTTCCCCTCTCCCGCTGGCTCTCAGCTGCTGACCGCCAGCCAGGGAAAAACGCTATCTCTTAGCTGGCCTTATCGAATTTTTCACCCTCATCCCATCGGTATCTCGTTGATTGGGCCGGCCATATCAATCGTGGCTTGAAAAATCTCCTCACGCTGGAATTTCCCCTCATGAAGAAAATCTCAATTCAGGACAAGCTAGCAATAAGGCTCAACTTGCTCAAGAGTCTCGTTACGTTATGTCTTCTTGGCTTTCCGGGGAAAATGGATACGATGCAATGATGGCCACGAGGCCTCCCCAGATCCAGAGTCATGATCTGGGGATTCTCCAGACTCTCGAGTCTAGACACTCAACATGTTGATTCCATTACGAAATCGTTTCCGCTGCATCTTGATCCTGTTTCTGGGGTAGAGTCGAACGAGGTTTGAGGGTAATCTCAGTCTCCCTGGTTCGCTCGGGGAGATCCATAACACTAACGACTCCAATTATTAGCCTCTCAGTCCTAACTTGTTCAGGAAGGTGTTGACACATAAGATGCGGAGAAAATACTCAATGTTTCCACTGCGGAACCGTCAGCAGAATCTAGACCTCACGCTTTCCCACAGCAATGTTTGGCAGGGGTAAGCTTCAGTATCACAGGCTCCCCTGTGTGGAAATTCCACGTGAAGCCATCACATAACATTTGCTGTCCTCAAATGACAATAGCTGCCTTCCATCATCGTCAAGGAACGGTTTGCCCGGTGGCGCTCCTAGTATCCATGCTAACCCCAGGAAACTAGTCGTACCACTAGCTGAGTTCTTGTGCCGGCTCTGGCCATTTCAATGCCCACAGTGGTATGATTGAGAAGTCGATATTGGTTGGCTTGTTCTGTCTATTTCGTAATGCATTACCTCGAGATTGCCATGGAAGCGAACTCCACTCCGTCCATTACCGGTGTTGGGAGCCATTCAACATTCCCTCTCTCATACCGCGAGAGCCATACAGCGTCCCCGCTGACAGCCTCCAATGCCTCCCGCACGATAACGTTTCGTTCCAAAACGTCCGAGAGCAAGTCAAGAATGTCATCAAACATTTCTTCGTCAACCTGGACATGAGATACGAGAGCTGTCAGTAGCTCAACCGTACCCTCCCACACCCTCGCTGGTGACGCAAATTTTCCTAAGCTACCTGAAGATGGTGCGACTATTTGCGTTAAAGGCTTGCCGCTTAGACTATCACCATGTCTCAGGGGTATTAACACTCGGCTATCGTCGCTTTCTTTCCCCCACGTAGTACCAGCTTCCCCATGGGGTCTGACCCAGCTCGGTGAAGCGGAAGCTTGCTGTTTAACCTTTCGGCACCAATCTCGAAGCCATTCAGCCCAGTCAGTCTTGAACCGAGAGCTAAGGAAGTCCCCCGCAGCAGTGCAGAGCCCAGCAAGCGCGCGGCATGCCTCGACCACGATATAAGCTTCTGTGTCATGCAGCCTGTCGATCACTACTGGCCAGATGGCGTTAACGAGGGGCAAAAACGCATCTTCATCGGGAGCCAAAGCAGTGGATGCTGTTGTCAGGAGCTCAAGCAAGGATCTTCGCAGTGTTGGTGTCGGGGAGGTGAGGTAATGTTGCGTGAGGTTTGCCACTCTTAGCAGAAGCTGGTATGTTGGTGAGTTTGGTGGTTTTTCTGGTTCTGGTGGAGAATCAGCTGCCTCTTTGCTATCATCCTCTTTCTTCTCTTCCTTCCACGGGATCTTCGGGTGGCCTTTCACTTCTTCAGTTTCCATCTCATCGAGTGCTGCCCGTTGCCTTCGCTTTTCCAGGGTATCCAAGAGTTCGGAGAGCCCGGGTTCTGTCTTGTGTACTTTTCGATGGTCTGGTTTTGAATTCGTCTGATGTTCCAGCAACAACATATCAGAGCCAACGCCCTGATTCACAACCTCCTTAAGAACGACAAACAGATTCTCGACAAATACTGGATATCCGTGGAAGTTGTCTAAAGCCCCGAAGATAGAATCTATAACATCGTCTAAGTAGGGAATCAGTCGGGGGCCTGCAAGTCGGACCATCATGGTCAAGACGTTGATCGAGGCAGGCGATATGTCCAGGCTGTTCAGCCTTAACGAAACCGAGTTCACCATGTAGTCCACATTTTGGATGATAAGCTCTGAAACGTTGGCATATCCGCATGATGCTGCTGTACTGTTCAATGTGACAATAGCATGCTTTTGCAAATTGTGGTTTTTGGAGCCTAAGAACGTTGCGATAGGAAATAAAACATCAATCAGTTCAGGGCGAAATGACTCTCCGGCTCGCTGTGCTGTGTAGGCAGTTGCTTCTAGGGCTAGAGCCTCTAGCCGCCAGTCGACAGGTTCCACATCTGTGTGCCGGTCGAGAATCTGCACCGATATTATGTAAAGCTCATTGAATATAGTGTCGATATCCTGAGAAGAGTCGGTTATTGATGACAAGTTCAAGAACATCTCTGTTTCAGCAGAGGATCTATGGCTCGCCTTGATAAGTTCAAAGCAAAGCCAAAAAGTAGCGAGTTGGCTGGCTGAGTTATCAGAGTCCTGGACTTGCTCCAACATAGCACCAGCAAATCTTGCTTGCTGAGACGATGACCCAAGAAAGGCAATGAGTGATGCCATCTCATGACGGATATTCTTTTGCGATTCGAAGGGTAGCAAGACGGGCTGGTATTGAACATCCTTTTGCTCTGCCGATGCTTCCCCACTGTCTATCAATCGAACGTCCATGTTCTCGTTAGTTTCCGAGGTTCTTGTTGCTTGCATTAGAGATATAACACTATCTCGCAGCATAATAGACATAGATTCGTCCAGCATCGATGATTGTATCTGTAAGTCTTTGATGAGCTCAAGGCCCTTCAAGACATTTCGTATTGCGTCTCGCTTGACATCTTCATCCGCTGATTGCATCAACCGTGAAAGACTAGACATCCAGTTATATGTCGTCGTTTTGACAATTTCACCAAGTTCAGGATAGATGTTGACAAGATCTTGTAGACCAGTCTGTGTCAAGGACATCTTGTTCTCAGTCTCCCCTAGCATCATAGCTGTCTCGACAAGCATGTTTGCGCAGTTGGACAACGTGTTGTGGCATTCATCCAGAATGGTCACGCAAAGCTTGTTGAGGGCATTCCTCACTTCAGCAGATTCATGAGAACGCAGTTTCATAATCGTTGCGAGGGCTTTCTTGACTTGCATAGTACTTGCCTTGAGCCAAGCGGGAGATAGGATTTTGTTATCCTCGGCCCCCTCTTGATCAGTTTCGGGTTTTGTCGAGATGGACCGCGTCCGTAGATCAGCCAAGACTTTTGTCAGTACCAGACCCACTGTCTCTAGACATTTGGCAAGAACAGTGCTCTTGTACCGTTTAGGTGAAGATGTGACTTTAGTGAGTAGGGAAATGGTGCCAGGCAGGAAACTAGCCAACGCGGCAGGTTCTTTCACAGTATGGTATACGGCTTGCAGGGCACGTAGTGCTTCCTGTTGAATCTGAGGCGTTGCACCATCTACCACTCCATTCAACATGATAGTTACGCCGTGCCCGAGAGCCGGTATTGACTCTGCCTCAGAGAGCCCTGATGAAGCTGCGGCCGATAGACCAGCTGTGTTGAAGAGCGCTGTCAGCCCACGGAAAGCTTCCAGCACCGCCTCCTCAGCGACGGTGCGTGCTGGGGTTGAGCCAGGTGTTCCATCGATAATGAAAGTCAGAAGACTCAAAACCTGTCGCACAAGCTCCGCAGAAAGCTTTGTCTTCCAGCCGTGCGCGATGAGAAACGTAAGCGTCTTGATGCAGTTCTCGATCAAGGGCATAGGATATTGATCCATCTGGCGAAAAATGTGATGAAGAGGGAAGAAGACATATTCAGATAACTTCTCATCCATTACTAGAGGGTTTCGGCGGATTTGTTCATTGAGCAGCTCCAAGAGTCGACCTGTCTGTTCACCAAGCTCTCGCGAAGAAGCTGGTCCGTCGGCTTCACGTATCGCCAATTGACTTATCCTTACACAACAAGGTTTAAGCTAATTTGAGTCAGTATATTCTTTGGGGCTTGAGAATGATCACTTACTCTTTGGAAGAACTCAGTCCTCTCCTTACTGTTGGCTGTTGATTCCATGGTTGATGAAGCAAAGAGCTTCTGCTTGTCTATTCATGCATATTCTCCACAGGTGAGCCAAGAATTTGACGAAGACGAACGCGAGTACGTAGGGGCAGTAGGATGCAGCATACAAGTTTGGTTGAGCTGAACGGATAACTTATAGCTTACACTAGAGATCTAAAGCGATGAAGAGATCCTGGTTTGGTGGTTTTATCAGAAGGACAAAATTGGAGTATGGAGGGGTCCGTTGCCAGTAAAGAGTGGTTTCGCTAAATGAGACGGTGTAAGAATGTCGCTCTGGCACAGTGAAAGAAATCGCCAGAGTTATAGGGAAACCTTGTATCTCTGAACTTCTCAATCTCTATCCACTGAACCGGCAGCGTATATATGACAGCTTGTTTATTTACAGATCCTTGCGCTCCTGGTACTTTAATCACTTCTTTCGGCACTGCTGAGTCTATTCTGCCCCTCTAACGATGCAATTCTCACACTGTGGAGTACGCCCACCCACTAGGTATCTTGTATGGAACTTGACAACCATCAGGAAACTTATACTAAACACCAAATCACGGTAGACTGTCTTTTCGACCTAAGCCTTCTTAGTGATTTCCGAGTAAGTGTTCAATGAAATAATCCCAGCGAGAGCCAAGGAAATAAGCTTATATATACCTCAATAGTCCTCTAGTAAAGCTCCCCTCTTTCTTCTGAGCAACAAATCTCATCATCGCAACAATACTCTACACCAGCTGCCAAAATGTCCCCTTCAGGCCCTTTCCAAGTCACTGTCCATCCCTTCGAGTCCAAGTGTCGAAGCTCGGCCGCCTATGAAATTGGTCTCACTTCAGCTCCAAATGCGATTGTCTTCATCGGTGGGCTTACAGATGGACCTCACACTGTTCCTTACACCCGGCTTCTAGCCCAGCGTCTGGAGGAAGCAAAGGATTTGGGCTTCTCCGTTATCGAATTCCGCATGAGGAGCTCTTTCTCGGGGTTTGGCACTTCGAGCCTCACCAACGACGTTGAAGACATTTCTGCTTTGGTCAAGTATCTACGAGGAATTGGCAAGGAAAAGATCGTCCTATTCGGTTCCTCAACGGGCTGCCAGGTAACTAAACTATTCCCTTGTCGCTACGGTTCATGGCTCTTCTGACCAATTGCAGGACTGCATCGAGTATGCCAACTATGCCAAGCACAGCAACGAACCTGTCGATGGCTTCGTTATGCAAGGTCCGGTATCGGATCGTGAGACGCTGGATTTGATCTTCCCGGACCCTCAGCCGAGTCTTGATCTCGCCGCAAAGATGATTTCTGAGGGTAAAGGCGGCGATTGTATGCCTTTTGACATGATTCCTGCTGTTCTGGGAGCACCCATTTCGGCGTATCGGTTCCAGTCTTTGGCGAGCAAAGGGTGCGTTCAACGGTGTGCAGCTATCAGGATGATATGAACTAACTGACAAACAGCGGTGACGATGACTACTTTTCGTCAGACCTGCCCGATGATATCGTTGAAAAGAATTGGTCTCGGTTTAATAAACCAGTGCTGGTTCTCCATTCTGCTGAGGACGAATTCGTCCCAGAGAGCATCGACCAGATTGCGAGCAACAAAAAGTATAAGGCGTTGAACCCGGCCGTCAGTCGGTTATCGGGGCTGATTCCTGGCGCAAGCCATACCGTTGATCAACCCCCAGCGCAGGAGTGGCTTTCCAAAACGGTTATCGAGTGGTTGAGAACCGAACTCACTTCCCGTGCTGATTGAGATTGCTTGTCAAGACGTGTTGGCGGTCACGCTAATTAGAGGGAATACATTAAGGACTATAAGTTTTACCAGCCATTGACGTGCTTATGATCTATGAATATGTAAAATAGAAAGCATTAGGTACAAAAATAGCAACAAGTCATACGAGCAACCTACCGAAATGATACTCAAACTCTATGCTCCAGGGTAAGGCGACATGAACTGGGAAGCGAGTGACCTCACCTAAAGTCCGTATACTAACTCCATTGGCACACTAGGCACATCAGTAAGCAACCCCACTGAGCAGCTTGAGCCTGGTCTAGTGCCCAGGGTCGCATTGTTAGTGCATATTTGGGTGTTCGCGTATGCTGGGTTTGCAGCAAAATTTCTGGGGACCAGCTTACCAACCACGACAAGGGCCTGTGAATTCGACGAGATTCTGCCTGTCGGAAGTCGCCCAGAAGTCGAGAACCTTTTTTCTCCTTTCAACCTCTTCTTTCAACTCTCTCTCGCCTGAGGTGACCGGATTCGGGTTTGGACCTGTTTTGTCCGTTCTGAGACTGTCTCCGTCTCTGTCTCCGTCTGTCTTGTCTCCCGAACCGTTTCCGATCCTTGCTCCGGTTCACGGCACTCGCTCTGACGTATTGAGCTTCCCGAGCTAAGGTTCCAAAATCTTTATCCCGTCGCCATCATCGTCACCAAGGACGCGCCATCGCCTCTATCGCCTACGAAAACAACCGACTCGTCCCTCTAGCATGAAGTGACTGTTGCGCGAAACCTTTTCGACACCTCGAACTCCTTGAGAAGCAACCACTGTAACAATGGCTCTCTACAACGAGCAAGAGGTTCTCTTCGAGACGGGCTCGTTTACCGGCTTCCGCCCGCTGCGAGAGCTTGGTGCCAACTATCTCACTACCGGCCCCTTCAAGCAACCTCTGTGTGGGAATTCAGAAGGATGGGGGCCCCTAAGTCCTCATCGCTATGATTTCACACCTTGTTTTATCGACGTCTGGATCTCTGCTGTGTCTGTCTTTGGTCTTCTGTTTGGATCACTCGCTGTCTGGTGGCTGCTCGCTAAGAAGCAGAAACAAGAGGGACAGACCAAGAATGCGCACTTCTACATCAAGCAGGTAAACTCTTCTGCACCTTTTCCTACTAATGTTCTGTTCAATTGAGCTGACTTGTTGTCTCAGTCCCTCCTCGCCGTCATCATCGTCGACGTCATTGCTCAGCTTGTCGTTCAAATCGTCTATATGCCCCATATCTGGTATGGCGATTTCCGAGTCTTGACAACCTTCTTGACCATTCTGTCACTATTTGTCGTTTTCGCTATTCAATGGATCGAGCATTCGCGTATTCGATATCCCAGCGGCGTCGCCCTGTTTTACTGGCTCTTCCTCCTCATATCCTTCGGCGTCAAGCTCCGATCTCTTATCTCGCAGCAAATCTACGACTCCAACCTACCCTACTTCATTATTTACTGCGTCGGAGTTGGACTGTCTCTTGTAGAGTTCCTTGTGGAGTGGTTGTGGCCCCGAACTTCTCGGCCAAGTGGATATGAAGCCATCGAGGAGGAGGAGGAATGTCCCGTCGAATATGCCAACGCATTTTCTCAGCTCGCCTTCTCCTGGATGACACCAATGATGCAATATGGCTACAGAGTGTATTTGACCGAAGAGGACCTCTGGGCTCTGGCCAAGGATGATCAGACCAAGAACACTGGCTCTCGCTTTGACCAAGCTTGGCAATATGAGTTGGAACACCATAAGAGTCCTTCGCTGTGGAGAGTTTTGTTCAAGGCATATGGCGGTCCTTATTGTGTTGCAGCTATCTTCAAGGTTGCAAATGATGTCGCCCAGTACATTCAGCCCCAGCTCCTTCGGCTTCTCATCTCCTTTGTGAAGTCGTACGAGGAAGACAATACTCCTCAGCCTATTATCAAGGGCGCTGCCATCGCTTTGGCTATGTTCGCATGTGCGGTCCTGCAAACCACCATGGTTCATCAGTACTTCCAGCTTGCCTTTGTGACGGGAATGCGTATCAAGGGTGGTCTGTCTTCAGCCATCTACCGCAAGTCCCTGCGCCTGTCAAGCGAGGGCAGGGCTTCAAAGAGCACCGGTGACATTGTCAACTACATGGCGGTTGATGGCCAACGTCTGCAGGATCTTACCCAGTTCGCTCAGCAAATTTGGTCTGCGCCATTCCAGATTATCATCTGCATGGTTTCCCTTTATAATCTGCTAGGTTGGTCTATGATGGCGGGTGTTGCGGTCATGATTATTATGATGCCAATTCAAGGATTTGTCGCTCGCATTATGAAAAACATGCAAAAGGAGCAGATGAAGAACAAGGACGCCAGAAGTCGTTTGATCAATGAGATCATCAACAATATGAAGAGCATCAAGCTGTATGCTTGGGGTTCTGCTTTTATGAACAAACTCAATTTCGTCCGAAACGAAAAGGAACTGAAGAACTTGCGAAAGATTGGTGCCACTCAGGCCTTTGCCAACTTCACTTGGACTACTGCGCCTTTCTTCGTGTCGTGTTCGACATTTACCGTCTTTGTTCTGACCCAGGATAAGCCCCTTACCAGTGATATCGTCTTCCCTGCATTGGCCCTGTTTAACCTGTTGACCTTCCCTCTTGCCATTCTTCCAATGGTCATCACCTCCATCGTCGAAGCCTCTGTCGCCATCGGGCGTCTCACCAGCTTCCTTACTGCTGAAGAGCTTCAGCCCGACGCTATCACTATTAAGCCTGCCCCTGAGCAAGTTGGTGAAGAGAGCATAATCATCCGTGATGGTACATTCTCTTGGAGCCGTCACGAGAACAAGTCCACTCTGATTGATATTGATTACACCGCTTACAAGGGAGAGCTCTCATGTGTCGTTGGCCGTGTTGGTGCTGGCAAGTCGTCTTTCCTTCAAAGCATTCTTGGTGATATGTGGAAGGTTAAGGGTAACGTCGAAGTACGAGGAACTGTTGCCTACGCATCGCAGCAAACCTGGATCCTCAATGCCACGGTCAAGGAGAACATCATCTTTGGTTATAAATATGATGCTGAGTTTTACGAGAAGACTGTCCAGGCGTGTGCTCTTTTGGACGATTTTGCACAGCTTCCAGATGGAGATGAAACTGTTGTTGGCGAACGTGGTATCTCCCTGAGTGGTGGTCAAAAAGCACGTGTATCACTAGCTCGTGCTGTCTATGCTCGTGCGGATATCTACCTACTCGATGACGTTCTTTCTGCTGTTGACTCCCATGTTGGCCGTCACATTATCGACAATGTACTCGGAACCCGTGGTCTGCTGGCTTCAAAGACTCGCATTCTTGCAACCAACGCCATTGCTGTCCTTCGTCAGGCCAGCTACGTGTCTCTCCTCAAGGATGGCCAAATCATTGAACGAGGAACATACAAAGAATTGGTTGCTCAGAAGGGTCTTGTTGCCGAACTTCTCAAGACGGCCGGACACGAGTCTGGCAATGCCAGCAGTGAACCTAGCTCCAGTGCTTCAAGCAGCAAGGCTACTACAATCATCGAGACAGACTCCGGCCAGGCCAAGGAAGAGCTTGAGGAGGCACAGGAACAAGTCCCCGAGATGGCTCCCATCAAGACCAGTTCTGGGGCCAAGCCTCGCTCAAGCAGCATGGCAACACTGCGCCGCGCCAGCACTGCAAGTTTCAGAGGGCCACGAGGCAAGCTGACAGACGAGGAAATCGGCGGTTCGTCCAAGACCAAGCAAGCCAAGGAGCACTTAGAGCAAGGCAAGGTCAAGTGGTCTGTCTACGGTGAATACGCCAAGATGAACAACCTTTATGCTGTTGCTCTATATCTCCTCATGCTTATTGCTGCACAGACTGCTGGAATCGGTGGCAATTTCTGGCTTGAGAAGTGGTCCAGAGAAAACCAAGAAAAGCAGTCGAACGCTAATGTTGGCAAGTATCTCGGAATCTACTTCGCTTTTGGTATCGGAGCGTCCGCTCTCACTGTCATTCAGACCCTTGTACTCTGGATCTTCTGTTCCATTGAGGTTGGTGATTTTTCATGACCATGTTGAGTATAAACACTGACGCAGCAACAGGCATCAAGGAAGCTTCATGAGCGCATGGCCAACGCTATCTTCCGCTCTCCCATGTCTTTCTTTGATACCACGCCGGCTGGTCGTATCCTGAACCGTTTCTCGAGGTTAGTATATACTTAGGGAAGTTCAAAGGTCGATACTAATCCATTCAATAGTGATATCTATCGTGTTGATGAGGTTTTGGCCAGAACTTTCAATATGCTATTTGTGAACGCGGCCAAGTCAGGCTTCACATTGGTCGTCATCTCATTCGCCACACCACCATTTGTCGCATTGATCATCCCGCTAGCCCTGACTTACTACTACATCCAGAGATATTACCTCCGAACATCTCGAGAGCTCAAGCGACTCGACAGTGTGAGCCGCAGCCCCATCTATGCACATTTCCAGGAGTCCCTGGGCGGCATTTCAACTATTCGGGCATTCCGACAGCAGCAGCGATTCGAGCTCGAGAACGAATGGCGTGTGGATGCTAATCTCCGTGCTTACTTCCCTTCAATCAGCGCCAATCGCTGGCTGGCCGTTCGCCTCGAGTTTATTGGTGCTGTGGTCATTCTGGCTGCCGCTGGCTTTGCCATCATCGCCGTCACAGGCAACAAGCCCATCCAATCCGGTATTGTCGGCCTTGCCATGTCATATGCTCTGCAGATTACGACTTCGCTCAACTGGATCGTTCGGCAGACTGTTGAAGTTGAGACCAACATTGTGTCAGTAGAGCGTGTCCTAGAATATGCAGCCCTACCAAGTGAGGCACCCGAGATCATCGCCAAGAATAGACCCCCTGTCTCGTGGCCTGCTAAGGGTGAGGTTGATTTCGTCAACTACAGCACCCGTTACCGTGAGGGCCTGGACTTGGTGCTCAAGAACATCAGCCTTGACATCAAGTCGCATGAGAAGATCGGTGTCGTGGGCCGCACAGGTGCAGGCAAGTCATCTCTGACTCTCGCCTTGTTCCGACTCATCGAACCGGTAACGGGTCATATTGGTATTGATAATATTGACACGTCTTCCATTGGGTTGCTCGATCTGCGCCGAAGGCTAGCCATTATTCCTCAAGATGCAGCGCTCTTTGAAGGCACTGTTCGGGATAACCTCGATCCTGGCCATGTCCATGATGACACTGAGCTTTGGAGTGTGCTGGGTAAGTAAACGCCGACATTGCAACCCTACTACACCCATGCACTGCTTAGACAAGCGAACGTTTTGTCAGCACGTTGTGTAACATTTGCTGACGTATTTCCCTATAGAGCACGCACGATTGAAGGACCACGTTTCGAGCATGGATGGTGAGTTGGAGGCCAAGATTAACGAAGGAGGTAAGTTCACGCACGGCAATGCGCTTTCTGTCGGCATTTCTTGACCGGTCTACGATTTCCCTCACCGGTCACCCGAGTATCTGGTTCAGCATCCATGGCTTCATCTGATGTGGTGTGGCTAAACATCTGGCCCTTGCCGACGATAATGAGCAGTCTCTTTTCTGCAGCCATTTCAAAGACATCAGATGCGCTTAGTTGCTCGCCTCGCATGAGGACGAAGTCCCGTGGTCTGCCCTTTCAGGAGGAGCAGCACCAACAACCTGGGCCCTGAGATATCAGGCTTATTCACATCACAACCGACTTTCACATGCATGCATGTCTGTTTGTTTGTTCAACTGCTAACATGTTGCCTTACAGGCTCCAATCTCTCCCAGGGCCAGAGGCAACTCGTCTCGCTCGCTCGCGCAATGCTCACCCCGTCCAATATCCTGGTATTGGACGAGGCAACGGCTGCAGTCGATGTTGAGACCGACGCTATGCTGCAGAGCACCCTCCGATCACCCTTATTCGCTAACCGCACCATTATTACCGTCGCACATCGCCTCAACACCATCCTGGACAGCGATCGTGTGGTGGTGCTTGACAAGGGTGAGGTGGTCGAATTTGATAGTCCGGCCGAGCTGTTCAAGAAGCAAGGTGTATTCTACGGGCTTATGAAGCAGGCTGGGCTGGAAGTTGAATAGACAGACACCTGGTATTGGACCTGTCATAATTGAAATTGTACATAGAAGAACAGCAAAATAAAAGAGGAGGGATTTTTGCATGCATCACGAAGCAAAGCAAAGCAAACCATACGAATGCTGCATGCACTCACTCGTCCATTGCATCGAGTGGCCAAGAGGCACAGATTCTCCGTGATGATGCACACAACAGGATATCTTGCGAGCCACTCGCGAAATACGGATAGAAGCCTCCGCTGACGGTGGAGGGACTCGCGAAGCGGCCGTGCACCGTAGCTCTTGGCCTCTTGCTGGCTTATCCCCGGTGACAAGGGACAAGAGCGGAGGTGGTGGT
>JABSTL010000730.1:0-22866 GCA_013759095.1 Fusarium sp. NRRL 29148
GCTGACCTAAACTATCCGCACAACCGGTTGTGCGGAAAACACGTGATACTAAACGCACCACCGGTTGTGCGGGTATGAGTCCCCCTAGTACAAGTATTTAACCACCACTCGAATCCTTTCTATTAAAAGGACCCCAATTCCACTTTAATTATACATGGATATCCATGAATACAATCTCCTCTCGAAATGGAATTCCGTTTGATACCCCTGCATCTAAGTAGTTAAGCTTCTTTAAGTTCCCTAGATTTAGACTGCGCAGCATTATGCACATAACTAGGCTGTGCAGATCCTTTGTTAGAAATCCTTTAATTAAAATCCTTTGCGAAAAACTCCACTCCTTGCGGTAATGACAAGATCGTTTTTAACTGGAGAGTAAACGAGGCTACACAGCCGAGTAGAGTGATATAAGAGATCGCATCACCTCTACCAACAGCGGATTGTCAGCCAACTACTTCTACTTCATTACAATCAATCACTTTCAAGACTCTACAGCCATGGCTTCTACCATAACCCGAATGGCTGCCATTGGCCTTCTACTCCTCCGTTTACCTTCCACCACTCTCGCTAAGCCGGTAGGATTCCAGCCACGACAAAATGTCTCTGGCGACACGCCTTTCGTCAGCTTTGACGCTTGCAGTGATTCTCAACGCCAGGACATCGAGAAGGCTTGGGCCGATGTGGTCACGCTTGTCGGCGTTTCAAAACAGTTCAATCCTCCCGGCACGATAGAGTCGAGAATCTACGGAGATGACATCAACGTAAGATTCGAGGACATATCCCGCATATACAGTGAGAGCCTCTGCCTTGTCGCAAGCTGCAAACGTCCCGAGCTAACCAGTAGACAGCTATTTTCCACAATATCGAGGAACTGAGCAAGAATGGGCGCAAGATGCAGATTTCTTGCCAAGATATCTACCAGGACCATAGGGCGGCGAACGACCAAGTTACATGTAAAAATGTGGTTCAGTCTTCATCTGGCTCCATCGGCGCCTACGCATTCTCCACCGAAGCGACCATCGAGAAGTCTACCATTGTTCTTTGCGATCCTTTTTGGGCGCCTGGTCAAGAGTTTCTGGGGGAAATAGTCGACAATCTCCGAAAGGCGCCAGAGGGTGACAGAAAGAACCCGAATCTGATGGTCGGCAAGGGTAAAATTCTACTTCACGAGCTGACACACCTTCCCGCACTGGCAGAGGCATCAACGAATGACGGTGAGTGGTTTTTGTCACAATGATAATTGAGTTACAAATGCTGACCGAGTTCTCAAGTTATTGTCAGCGATCAACTTCTCAATGACGACTCGAATGTGAAGGCTTATGGGATCAGAATGGTGGAAAGACTCGCCAGAAACAAGAATTGGCGCGCTCGTACGGCCAAGAATGGTAGGCAGCTAGTAACCTGTACAAGGCTTGGCACTAACTGATTGTTTTCTTTACAGCTGACAGCTACGCGTGGTATACGACCGAGAAGTACTTTGAAGGCATGTTTGGCACTCCCAACGCAGCCTATGAGAAGAGAGATGAAGACGACGATGATGATACTTCGCCCGAGCAACCGGCGCCTCCTGCTGGTCCCACCAAGGCACTCAACATTATCCTCGAGAACAAGCGCCACGGAGTCCCGAATGACAAAGACTTCTACGACACAATGAACTGGCTATTCTACTCCACTGACTATGGGACTGCATCGCAGTGTGCGCTCAACCCTGCTCTCGCCACTCATGCGGACGTATCTATTGATACCCTATCGATCGATGCGCTGAGAGACGACCACTTTCCTGGTGGCACATACGATGTCAAGACTCAAGATGGAGACTGCCAGTATAAGAACGATGGTACAGGAAACCCGGGAGCCTTGTGGTGTGGTGATCAGGGACACTCATGCAGGGCACACCCGGACAGGAGGACCTTCACTTATTGCCGCGATCTTGACAAGTCTGCGCAGATTCAGCATGCAGCTATGGTTGTTTGTGAGTGGTAGCCTTGGGTGCTCGCTGGTAGATGTGAAGTCTCGACCTTGGAGTAATCGGTAGGACTAGTGCCCAGTTGGATAGTTTATTTCAACCTTGTATATATCTGTGATTCTTTGGATAGGCTTTATAAAAGTTAAAAGATTAGGAGAAGACTCAAAAAGTCGACGCACAAATGACAGTGCTTCGCGTGTTCAGTGCAAGGGAGATACTTGGCGAATGATGGGTACCTGTTTAATAGATGACTTCCGGTTGTTATTATTCTGGTACTAGCGGTAGTCAGGCAAAAAGCCCAACTGCAAAGATATCTGTGATTCAAGCCTTGTTCAATCGCTTCGCCTCAATCTGTACAGACTCAGGAATCCACTCCTCCAGACTTTCACCCACGGGCTTCCAACCAAGAAACTTCCTCGCCCTCTTCGCCTCACCACGACTATTCAATCCCCACGAAAGAGCCTGGAATCCCAACTTCTTCTGCGCCTCATCAACATCAAGAACCTTGGTCTCCTCGCTATCGATAACGCCCTGCTTCTTAGCCTCCTTGGCAATAAGGGCAGAAATCTGGCTCCATTTGTGTTTTCCATTCTCGGCGAAGAAGTAACCCTTTGGACCCCAGATTTCCTGCTCGTCGGACTGTTTTTCAGAGGATGCGGCGCGCTCAGACAAAAGAATGATTAGGTTGGAGAGATCGTGGACGTGTACGTTATCCCACTCAGTTTCGCCCGCGCCAATAATGGGACCGAAGCCCTTTTCGAGAGTTGTCTCGGTCAAGCCTGGGATTTGGCGACTTCGCTGGTTGGCGGGTCCTCGGCCGGTTCCGTAGATGGTAGGAGGGCAGACGATGGTGACCTTTACGGCGCTGGGATCCTTGGCAGCTTCATCGAGGACAATCTTGTCTACATCACGGTGGAAAGCGGTGTCGGGCAGGGAGGTAACCTTGTCGACCCCCTCGAGATCGTTGTATGCTTGTTCAGGAAGAGGAGCTTCTCCATAGCGCTTGTTATCCATGTCATACCAGCAGAGAATGCCTGTGCCGCTGATGTGAATCCAGTAGCCCGGGTTTGAGCTCGAGTGGGTAGATCGTAGACCGGCAGCGATAGCCTTTGCAGCTCCTTGGTGATCGGAACTATCAGCGGTATCTAAGCTCATCAGTATTGTGAACAAGAAAAACTGTAAAGCTTATACTCACGAATAACAATGTCGGCCTCAGAAGCTGCCTTCTGAATAACCTCGGAGTCATCCAACGACCCGATCGCCAACTTCACATCAGGATATTGCTTCTGCACATCCTTTCCTTTATCCTCACTTCGGACAAGGATGGTATACTTCCAATCGGGATGCGCTTTATGCAATGCGTAGAATGCATCACCTCCAATGAAACCGGTGGTGCCAGTACTAAGCGAGGGGTCAGCGTCAGCTTACGGTGACATTGGGAGGGAACATTACATAAAGACACTCTTTGCAGCCATTTTCGTAAATTCGTTTAGATTGATCGTTTGACAGGAGTATAATTATTGCAATGATGTTTCTAAGAAGAGGTTATTCGAGAGGACTTATGGGCTTTGAATGCTGAGATATCAAAGACGTCAAAAGAAGCACAGTGACGTCATGCTGAGCAAATGGCCCCTCATAACGTTAATGCTTGCTTAGCAATCTGTTAAGATTGTCACCTAAAATGCATGCACTGACTAACAGCCCATTTTGGTGTGGATAAGGTCTTTTCCAGAAGAATGGTTAAATATTTCGGTAATAAGATCGATTTTCAATCAATATATTCTACATGACGTGCATTGAACTCTCTTCTAGAAATTTCCTAACAGCAGATCCAAAGGCCAAGTCCGACCAGATGAATTGGTTCAATATCTCGCTTATACCAGACCACGAACAGTGACGGCTGGGTCTTTCGAAACCCGTCGAACGCAAAAGTGCGGTGTAACCCGAGCGTACAGGCCCATCTGGAGCAAACACTCCGCCAATGCATACCAACCAAAGCAACAAGTCCGAATGCTCGTCCCAAACGGGTTCATATCGGACTTTTTCAATTTCTTTGAGAAGTTGGGCAGTAATATTGGACTTGCAAGTTAGCAAACACTCTCGACGGCGTGATGGAGACTTACAGGAATTACTAAAGCGCACCAGACTTTGCAGCATAGCATCACTGAGCACATGTACGCTGCGAGATGACAGGCCTTGGAGATCGGGCAAGTGTTTGGAAGAGCCTGGAGACGAGACTGTACGGATGCAGTGTGACTGTTGATATAAACCGTTGAGACTGGATGGCCGGTTCGTTGGTAGATGTTTCTGATGCACTGGAGTGCATGGATATCTCTGACAATGTCTAGGAATTCTTGGCTGAATAAGTGAGAGCGTACTTGGAAGCCCGGTGGCAGCTCAAAGAAGTCTGGAGCTATTGAGTCGCGTTGCCATTGGAGTTCAGTGAAAGTGGTATGGTCGACTATGCGTTTGGAGCCCACCATGATTGACGAGTTCAAGTCCTGCCTGAAAAGAGTAAGCGGATGACCCGAGTTCATCAGATCAACGTACCAGAATATGGCGCGCTTAATGCCTTGAGTGAGGTTCACAACAACTGGTTCGCATGCATTGAGGAGGTACTGAATTGCACTCATGTGAAGCTGAACTTGAGAAGTTGTGCCAAGCCGTGCCTGATCAGTTCGTTAGAGCATTATCTCAAGTTAGCCACGCGAGATCTCACCTCGACACCGACTAGTAACAGTATAGCACCAATAGTTGACTCCGACACGACTTTGTCTGGCACAGTTATCCTTTCACGGATATGCTGAATCGCTTGGCCTCGGTATACAAGACATTCTTTATTAATGACTCCACCATTTGCAGTGAAGGCCAAGGAGAGCATCACGGCATTCAGCAGAGCCGGATCAACGAGTCCAGATCGGAACACTGATTGGAAGTTCTGAAAGTCATCCTCAACGCTGAAGACAGGCTCGGGAGCTTGGCGTGCATTAACTGGAATAACTTAGTAGCATGCTTGGGGTTGGATCAGAGAACTAACAATCGTTCAGTAAGATCTGTAGCCGTTTGCAGTCCACCGCAAGGCTTTGGAAGGGATCAAGGAGACCTGTAGACAGCGAAGCAGGCGATGGAATAGTGCGCTTGGTGCAACGCCTCCTGCAGATACTTCTCATTTGTTCCCGTTCATCGTCAATTGTTCTCACAGAAAAGTGTTGCATCGATTCTTGTTGCAATTGTCTCTTTTTCTGTAATGCCTGTTTCACGGCATGTGATCGGGCGATGCGCTTGGCAACCTTATCGCTGGTCTCATCTGGAGTGCCCTGCACAGTAACGAACTGAAAGTGCGCCACTAAGCATAAGGTAGTCAGTACGCAAACTGGAGTAATTGACTGCAACACATACTCTTTTCCCCTGGATTAGGTTCTTGCAGCGCTCCGAGTATGCGTTTGTGGCAAGTATTATGGCGCCATTCCCTGACCTCGTCTCTCTCTACGTCACCTCCGTCTCACCGTAAGCTTGACGCTGCTTAGAAATCGTCCACCGCAAGATCCACATTTCCCCTGTTGTAGATCAGCTAAACCGCCTTGGGCAGCATCTCGTTTCCTATTTCGGAAGTATGTCATTGCTGCATCGAGGGCAACCTCATTTCCATATATTAACAAGTCTACGCTTTGATAGCACGGGGTCTAAGTGTCATCGCTTCACGCAAAATGCTTCATAATTTACTTTTTCCATGGCAGATTGATCAGCTTGTAATCTTCCGATGGGTCCATGGCAAACTCTTGTATGTCATCAGTCCGAACTGGCCAGTATAAAGAGAGCAAGATGGCCAGATGGTGGGAGGAATTCACATCAATCACTCGTCAGTGAACAGCTTTGAACTCTTATCAACTACAGCCGATAAAACTGCAACAAACCTCATTCAACATGTCAGAGTCACGCCTTTTCCGGCCCATGAAAATTGGCAACATCAAAGTTCAACATCGCATTGGAATGGCCCCTCTTACACGCCTCCGAGCAACCATTGACCGTGTCCCCAACGCCCTTATGAAAGAATACTACGGCCAACGCGCTTCAGTACCTGGCACCCTCATCATCACAGAGGGAACTCTCGTCTCCCCTGCTGCTGGTGGAGGTTTCGCTAGAACGCCTGGAATCTGGAACCAAGAGCAGATCTCTGCCTGGAAAGAGATCACAGATGAGGTGCACCGTAAGGGAAGTTTTATCTTTGTCCAGCTGTTTGCAATGGGTCGTGCCGCAACTGTCGAAGTTGCGAAGGACGAAGGAATCGACATTATCGGACCGAGTGCAATCCCGATTGAAGGCAGTCCTGCCCGACCTCGAGCGATGACTATGGACGAGATTCATAAAATGATCGAAGCCTTCGTGGCTGCATCAGAGAATGCGATCAAAGCCGGTTTCGATGGTGTTGAGATTCACGGTGCCAATGGGTACCTGCTCGACCAATTCCTCCAAGACGAAAGCAACCAGCGCGACGACAAGTATGGAGGCAGCATCGAAAACAGGTCTCGTCTCATCAGTGAGATCTTAGAACGCGCTGTGCAAGCCATAGGTCCAGAGCGCGTTGGTATCCGTCTCAGTCCATGGAGTACCTTCCAGAGCATGCGCATGAAAGACCCAATTCCTCAATTCACAGAGATAATCAACAAAGCCAGCCGTCTGAACTTGGCCTACATTCACCTCATCGAGTCTCGGATCTCGGGTAGTCAAGACTATCAAGGGCACGGTAGCGAGAAGCTCGACTTTGCATACGAACTTTGGAAGGGGCATTTTCTCATTGCCGGCGGGTATAAACTGAGCGAGGCGGAAAGGCTCGTTAACGAAGAGCATCCTGATAAGGAGATCATGGTCATGTTTGGAAGAAACTTCTTGGCAAACCCTGACTTGGTGTATAGGATCAAGGAGGGCCTGGAGCTCAACCCATATAAGAGGAACACCTTTTATACCAGCGATGTCGAGGGTTATGTGGATTATCCTTTCGCAATAAGGAAGGGAGCGGCAACTTCGAGCTGATTTGATGATTAGTTGAGCGCTTGATGTAGGTCGCGCTTGTGGATGGGCCGTTGATCTTGCGGCCTACGTTTTGGTCTTCCATGTAGCCTGGTGTCTTCTCCTTTCTCCTATCCTTTACACGACTCAATCCAGACTATTATACTTCGCAACATCTCTCCCGTGGCCCAAATGTTTATGCGCTTTCATAGTGGCCCCTGCCGCCAATGTCGTTCCGGCCAGCCAACTGCAATCCCCACCGCCGAGGAATCATCGTTCAGATACTTTCCTCACCTCTCTAGAAAACCCCAGCTCCATATCCAGCCTTGGTTATGTTCCAGAAGCGGATTGTCCAGAATTGAGTCGCTTTGATCATACGTGACATCTCCAGTGAATAGACGGCTGGCCGCTGTTTCTAGTAGTTAGTGTCCACAGTAACAGCAGTTCTCCGTCTACAAGTCGCGGAAGCTCACCCTGTTCATATTCATAGATTATGTCGTTTAATGAAGTGTCAACGGAGACACTCATGTCTTGATCTGCAAAGTTCATGCTCAGTGTATCAGTAATGGTGCCATTATTCACCGCAGGTGGTGTGTTCGGGTCAATGTTTGGCTCGGGCACTGGGGCTTGGCCCAAACATCTTATCTCGGGCGCTTTAGAGTTATTTTCGATTTCTTCTCTAGGGGAGACTTCTGAGTATGCACCACGTGCAGTCTCTGGCCTATCATTGTCCGCTTTTGCCATTACAAGACCCATCAGTCTTTTCGTAATATCCAAGCTCTGTGCTGCAAGAATTGACTTATCGCTGAGAAGGGCCTGTATCTCCATTAGCTGTCGTAGCCCGGATCTTGCCTCGACCGACTTGGAGGCCAAAGGATCGAGAGTTATCGAGATACAGAGTGTCACGCCCGCCGTCAAGAGGTGTAAAGACACAACAGCTATAGCATATGTCTCAGATGCCTCCAAGAGGTACGGAGTCGAGGCGACCTTCGCTATCCGCAGTGCAGCATCCCTGCAATCTTTCATGGCCAGCCGAAATGGGTCACTCCTAGAGGTGGCAGTGTCTGTTCTAGTCGACTTGGCAAATTGGAATGATAGTAGAGGCCTGTAAATTAAAATCTTCGCATTCTCGTACGCAAGCTCCAGAGATAGCGCTTGTAAGCGATACAGATGATCTTCAAATACCTGCCCAGTTCTTTCACGGTCATGCCCAACTTGGGCTTCCAACAAAGGACCATGAGCATCAAATATGAGCGTTGGAGTGAGGCTTCTGTGCCACTCTTGGAGACACCCGTTTAGAGCTGTCACCTTGTCGAAAAGACCTTTTGGGTTGCTTGTTCTTTTTCGATCATCATGGCGAGTGCCGTACAGCTCAACTAACACGGACTTTACAATAGTTGACAGCTTCGACATTGAGCACTTGTAGAATAACAGCGTTGGCCCTGATGTCTCGTGTGATTCTTTGGCTGAACCAGAGTACGCGTCATATGGATCCAAAGCCTCGACATTGCAATCTCTGTCAGAAAAGCCCAGAGGAAATCCATAAAGCATTGAGCAGAAAGTGTCGATCTCGTAGACGGCCCACCAGGCCCGTTTCCGGTCTTGTACCTGCTGCTTTAGAGCTTCGTCGTTGGGATCACTAGGTGACATCTTTCGATGAAGGCCGAGTGCTTGGGCGATTCGTAACCCAGAACCAGATAGTGGCCAAGCCATACCGGGTTCACCGTGATATAGGTAATAGCTTGCCATTAGAACACAAAATTGCACCGCCTCAAGAGAACCTCTTGATACAACATCTAAGAACCTCAATTTGAGTATGTTCAATATCCGGCCTTTCAGTCCTTTCGGATCCACGTTGTGAAACTTTAGTTTGCTTTCTCTTGCACCGATGTGATGCAAGCTGGTCGCGAAGACAGCCAAGAGAACTGCGAGGAAGCCTATGCCTCTTGATGGCGTATCGGGACCGGAATAAACAGTGGTTTGATTATAAAGATCCTGGAATCTTCTTCTGAAATCATCTTGGTGAAAGACTAATATGAACCAGTGGATTCGATCAAAATAGTTGTCGACCAAGAGAGTCGCGGGCCCAAGTTCGGGTAATAAAGATATGAGTTCCTCCTCGACCGTGGATGGCCTGGACCCCATGTTGCCTTGCTGTAGTTCGATGTCTTTGGGCCGCTCAGGGACATGTGGCTGATTGATACCATGGGTGACATCTTCGGTAGTGGCTTTAGGCTGAGCCCAAGTCTCGGATCTTAGAGCCGAGAATTCAACGCCTTCGGGTGAGGAGGCGCCATGCTGTTGAAACGCCTTGGTCTCCATGTTAGTGGTGACGCAACGAAGGGTCAGGCCTTTCTTTGCTCACCTCTTCGACCAGCTTCACAGTCGAGCTGGAATTCCACGCTGATTCTACAGCTGACCTTGCAGTAACTCCTGATTGACTTCTGACTGATTTGTTCGTTGGCAAGGGTTTATCGGGTGAACCTTGATAGGGTCTCCATCTTGCACTTCCGGATGCAACGCATTCAGTATTTGCTCGTACACACAGAGTACATGGGCGTTCGATGTCACACTATCGAAGTCAGTCAACAGGTCTATCATTGTGAAGTGTATATATACTTTGAGCTTTTGCTTTCGACACCTCTCGCAAGCCTTGGAGACTTTGCGTCGACTGTTCTTCATTGCCATGGTCTGACTCCTTGGGCTTTGAAAGAGAATGTTGTGATGACGATTATGGGGAAACGTTCGGAGTTACTCTTTTTCCTGTCGGGCAACTGCTTATAGTAGTTCCGTGGCCTGATTTGTCAGACCCGGTGTATTCGGCTGAGTGTAACTTATAAACTATTTTACGATTCAGCCCTAACTTTTCACCTCAAGCATTTCCGTTCTCCTCTTAAATGATCAGTATCCTCCGACTGCACTATCAGCCATAGGCTTGAACGTGACCGTAGTAGGCTGGTCCGTAATTCCCCTCTTAACTGCTTCCTCCATAATTGCAACTGTGGCTGTAGCGCCAATACGTGTAACGCCCAGCGACATAACATGTAGCAAATCGTCAAGACTACGGACGCCTCCAGCAGCCTTGACCTGGACATCCTTGCCAGATTCCTTCACCATAATCTTAAGATGAGGAATAGTAGCACCCTTGTAACTATACATGCCGTTTTCCTGCTTCACAAAACCATAGCCAGTCGAAGTCTTGACGAAAGCCACTCCAATTTCCGAGCAAATCTTGCAAAGGCGTACAATGTGTTCCTCATTTAGGTAGTCATTTTCAAAAATGACTTTTAGAATAGCTCCGCGCTTGACAACGACATCGTTGACTTGACGAATCTCATCAGCGACGTAGTTCCAGTCACCACCGAGCGCCTTGCCAATATTGATGACCATGTCGATCTCATTACCGCCAACAGCCGTAGCGACATCAGCTTCGAAGACCTTGACGGCAGTGCTACTGTTCCCATGGGGAAACCCGATGACGGGGCAGATCAAGACATCGCTGCCCTGAAGCTCTTGCTTGGCCATGGAAATAGCATATGGTTTGACGCAGGCTGTAGCGACGCCATACTTTTTGGCGGTAGCAAGCCCTTGGAGAATGTCGGCGTCTGTCATGGTGGGGTGCAGAAGAGAGTGGTCGATCATCTTGGCGATTTGTTGCAGAGTGACTGTTATCTCGTTGGTGTTGGAACTCATGACGGTTTTGCAAATGGGCGGTTTCTGTATAATGGGTTTGCTCTGAGGAGGAGTGAGGATTTGAATGAAATACTGGATATTTCCTCGGGGTCACACACTTTATATAACGAGTTCTCCAAGTCTCATACGAGAACGCCATTGGTAGTCGTGTCAGCAAACTTTCGTTTCCCTTTCCGGCAATTTGTTCCACCGGAAGACAGAGTGGGGCACCGTCTGCCGGAGCGAGGAGGTAAACGGACATGCCCAATTGGGCATTTCCGTTCGTCTACAGCCTGCCATCTGACAGAGGAATAAAATAATGACAGACATCCTGACTTGTTGAGCTAGAATCTTGCTATAACACAGCTACTGAATTGATCTGGAACAATCTACCTGAAAATTCGTTTTGCAACCCCAACCTAGAAAATATGCCGAAAGAAAACCAGCCTTTGGACTTTATGTAGATGTTCCGTCATCATCAAAAACATGCTAGAAGAGTATCAGTTCTAACAGTCGTATTCCGCGTTTATCGCTTGCTTCACTTACCAACAGCGACTCCACGAGAGTTTCCGATGCTGCGTTCTTCCCTTTGCCGAATCCACCACCCACCAACTGTAGTTTTCTTCTTTGGCGAAATACGACGTCAGCCTGTAAAATTGTTAGTGAGAACAACAACGGCACTACTTGCTCCCATACCTGTTCGACTGTTTTTGAAGTGATGTACCTGACAACAACAACTTGAGATTCTTGACCGAGTCGAAGTGCTCTCCCGATCGCCTGCTCCTCGATGGAGGGGTTCCACTGTGGCTCCAAGAGGTAAATACGAGATGCAACGGCAAGGTTCAATCTGAAAAGCAGTAAGAATGGACAAATCATTACACTATCAAAACGCGACTGCAAACTCACCCTACGGCACCTGTCCCCAACGTCATAAGTAGAATGGAAGGGCCTGTTTTCGACTGGAATTCCTTTAACGCTTTGGTGCGCTCAGCGAGTGTTCGTGAACCATGAATTATACCATGTCTAATGGAACGATGCGAAAGAAGGTTGCTGACTAGGAAAAGCGTCTTCTTCCAGCAAGAAAATACGATACTAGGAGATGAAATGCTCAGCATATTCTGTTTGACTCATGAACATGAATAATTAGATGGCTTACCTCTTTTGTGCATTATGCTGGCGAATGTCGTCTAGGAGACGGAGTAACTTCGAAGGATATTCGTCCTTAGAGCGACCGCCACCAATTTGTCCGCTTATCCCCGTGCTTGCTTGCCCATCTTGCATGGGCCGAACCCCTGGAAGTTCTGGTTCACCGTCCTGCTGGCAGGCTGGACAGGGGGATTTCCGCTTACGATACTGAGGCATGCAAGTGCGACAAAATAAATGACAACAGGAGAATATGAACCTGCCACCATCGGTCTTGTCAGAATTGTCAATGGAGTAAATCGTGACGGAGCAAATGGCGCAGATATTGCGCTCATGTTGCTGGAGATATGCTAATGCCTCGTCTGGGTCGTCTGGGAGTCCTGTAAGCTCAAATTGTTGGCTATTGATGGATCTGCCGTTGTTGCAAAACAGGCGTAGTTTAAGGATCGATTGGAGCACCACAGAGCTCACTTTCCTCTTGCTATATCCACTGGTTATCATATCCAGTTGTGTTTTACCTTCTTGAATGAGATTGTTGTACTCCTGCCGTTCAGAATCAGTAAGCAAGACCTCTCGGACATAGGTTACAGGAGGTCGCAAGGGCAATATCTCTCGTGTTCTTCTTAGACAGATGGTCTCAA
This sequence comes from Fusarium sp. NRRL 29148, assembly GCA_013759095.1. Taxonomy (NCBI): domain Eukaryota; kingdom Fungi; phylum Ascomycota; class Sordariomycetes; order Hypocreales; family Nectriaceae; genus Fusarium; species Fusarium sp. NRRL 29148. The sequence continues at coordinate 12,427 of JABSTL010000730.1, forward strand.
GTAATGTTCGTAGATTCTTAAACCGGTCTTTCGAAGAGGAAGACGTTGCTGGGCTTGCGATGAACTTGTAGAATGTGGGGGCATTTTCAAGGACTGGTACCCTGAGGAAAGATACTAAAGCTCCAAGATCTTCCAAACTGTTTTGAATGGGTGTCCCTGTTAGACACCAGCGATGCTTTGCTGAAAGTGCAGCGACAGCTTTGAACTGATTCGTTCGGCGGTTTCTGATATCGTGCGCTAAGAAAAATATGTATGTGAGAATATAAACTGTGGTAGCTTGATGTTCCCAAACCTTCATCCAAAACAACTCTGAACCAGTAGACTTTGGATAAGCTACCGCGAGATAAGTCAGTCGCCAATGTTGCGTACGTCGTGAACACTATTGACTTTTGGTACAGTAGATGTACCTCTTTGTGCCGCTGTGAACCAGTGTGTCGGTGACACGACAGACCACCGGGATAGGTATGCCTAGTTTATATATTAATTCGACCAGTGCGTGATAAGTACCGTTAAGGAACTTCACATTTGAATTTGTTCAACCCAGTTGTCGATCAAGACTAGGTTCAAATTAGTATGAGTCTGTTCTTGTTTAATTTATTTCTTTTCGATATATAGAACTTACGAGTTGATGACACCACGATCAGTGTCGCTGAAGAACGTTGATTTGAATCAACAAATGCATTTGCCCGATCTAGTGAACCTGCTATAGTTGACAATATAACAAGGGATTTTCCTAGTCCCATATCATCTGCCAGTATTCCGCCCTCAGCCTCTTCTTGGCTTGGACGCTTTGCACCACTGAACACATGCTGATAACTATTATTGTCAGAATTGGGTCGTTGAAGTGGGAACATCGTTCTGACAAAGGCTCATCTGCATCGGTGCTGTTGTACTTCCAGAGGCTAAGTTCGGAAGGAATATCGCCAGTCTCTCGTTTGACGATAAAGTCGATCGCTTCCTTTTGGTAGCTGGAACTCTGTCAAAATAGGCTTCTTGGTTCGCTTATCAATGCGCACGTACGGATAAAGGGTACTTTTGATGCGACTGTCAACTTGGATGCCATCGCGGAGATTATGGTATGATAGCGAACCAAGGATTTCTTCCACCGCATCTGCGTTATCGGTTTGAGACTCTTGGTCAGCGGCCCGATCTCTGGCCGCCTCAACTTCTGGTGGGCATAAAAGAAGAGTTTCAATCGATTCTTGCTCGGGGTATCCGTCCATTCTAAAGAAGTGGGGGTTGTAGTACTCCACGCCCTCTGCCCCGTATCGTGGGAATTGAAGATAGGTGCCGGCTTCGGAAAGAGTCCGGCCGAGAGATTCAGCGTCCTCACGGTGTCCGTAGACATTGAGCTCTATAGGAAGCTGGGCGCCAGGTTGCAAGTCCAAAGAATTGCCTTCCGCAAAGCCCACCTCGCTGGAGACGTATGCCAAGATGTAGAGTTGATACTGAGACAAAAGGGAGAGTAACAGTGTGCACAAACTTTTGCTTAACCGCGCGAAGACAAAGTCGCAGTATGACAATGCGAAGTACTGTCCTTGCTGTACAACAGCGAGGGGCAATGGATATCGATACGAGAATAACTGGTGTGCTGAAGGACTGCAGCTTAACTGTGCATTTTCTCCCACGACCTTATGGTGGGACAGCGAGATCTGTTATTAATAAATTTAAACTTCTCTTTTGCACAAAGACTCACGCATCCAAAGCATGTATTCATCACTGGGGTATTTGCCCATATTTCTTCCTCGGTAGTCGACGTCGGAACAGGACGAAACGAGTTTCGTTCGTGCTCCTCCTCTGAGATTCGTAGCCGTTTAAGTGTATTCTGTTGCATCTCTAGCGTAGAAACAAAAGAGGAAGTCAATGAATAAGATACCAAAATAAGAAACCAAGTTCAGCTGTTGGAGCTGAAGAAGCCCACCTAATAATCCAACATGGCTGGCGCTTAAGTATTAAGGCATTTTTACCCCGCAGCAATCAGCCTCGTCTATATTTAGAATTCCTATTTTCAGCCCCCCAGTCCTATTACTAAAGTTGAGGCGGCTTATGCTTCCGCCACCCGGTCCTTACTTTCATTTTCAATTACCTGATTTCTGTCTCTTCATTTCTCTGCTAATTCTTTTCTCTTTGAATCTCGACGAGACACATGAATCCAAGAGACTGATAGATCTCTATAGATGAACATTATTTCTTGCATAGTTACGCCTTGGACTCCTTTTCCATTGCCAAATGGTAGCAGAAATGGACCTTACATCTGACTTTGAGACAGTTCTTGAAGAATTCAAGCAAAGTTTGAGAAGCAAGAGGGACCTCGAAACGTTTAGGGACACTACACTAAACTGGGTGAGAGACAGTATCGCGAAGATACAAAGCCAACAGCATGCCGGCCGTCAACTGCAGGATCTGAAGCGTCTGGCGCCTTTTTTAGAGGCTGCCAAGCAGTATGGCGAGGTAGTTCGTTTGTTTTGCAATAGCAGTGACATTATGCCATTAATTTGGGTATGTGCTTAAACAATGAACATTACCTACCTATGCTGATACGGCTACAGGGACCAATGAAATTACTCCTAGAAGTAATCCCTCTACTTCCTCCATGAGTCTGCAAGCTGACTTTGGTGCCTAGAAAACTAGTTCCTCTAAACTATGCGTGAAAGCTTTCGGCGAGCTTGTGGGCTTATACCAAAAGGTTGGGGAGGCACTCCCTCTTCTTCAGCAGTATGAAGGCTTCTTCCGCACGAAGCCACATAAGGCGAAGATTCTTGTCCTTATCTATAAAGAAATTACCGCGTTCCATCGAACTGCCTTGGAATGCTTTCAAAATTTAGGCTAGTTTCTAAGTCCAACTATGTATCTCTTCAGCGCCTCTAACGATACAGTTATAGTATGGGAGAGACTATTTGATATTAACTGGAAGACGATTAAAGGCGAAATCCTTTCTATCGTTTCAAATATGGTTCAACATCGAGATGCCATCCAAAACCAGGCCAATCAATCTCAGCTAACAGACTCGGAGGAGAATCATACAGAGCCAGTTTCCCAATCATATCCTTTCAAGGAAGACAGTTACCGATCCCAGCGTTTGGCTGTATTCCACTGGCTTAGATCGATAGATCCCGCCGCAGATCAAGATCTCTTTTCCAAGATCCGAGCAGAATATCCAGGTACGGGAAGATGGATCCTCAATAACGAGATTTTTAAAGGGTGGTTTGATCCACAATACGCCAGAGTACCCCCATTGCTCTGGCTCACGGGCTTGCCTGGCGCAGGTATGTGTTCCTGAGTTACTAAAAAAGAAGTCAGACTGAAATTTGGACAGGAAAGACAATTCTTACCTCCCTTATAGTCGAGGAAGTACAGAAGCTTACACCGAAACCACGCGTGCTCTTCTTTTACTGCAAGCAAAATGCACCAGAGCACAATACATTCATTGCGGTTGCTCGGAGTTTCATTCTACAGCTTCTCAACCAGGACAGAAGCTCGTTACTGTACTTGCACCAAAAGCACTGTGACAGTAACGAAGCAGTTCTGTCGTCAATCCCTCTGGTACAGGAGATGTTGAAATTTCTGCTTTCAGGCTGTCAAAGCGCCTACATTATCATTGATGGTCTTGATGAGTGTGGGAGAGACGAACGGAAAGTAATAACACAGTGGTTCAGGCATCTGGTCGAATCGCTCACGGAAAATGCGGCCGATCGCTTTCGCTGCCTTTTCGTTAGTCAGGACGATCGCATTGGGGCCAAGGACTTGCAAGGGCTTGCTAGAATTAAGATTGAACCTCAGGACAACAAGGAAGACGTCCTGGTCTACAGCAGAGGACATGCTGAGGAGCTCAGACGCAGATTTGAGTTTTCGGAGGAGGAGTCAACTAGAATTATCGGGGCTGTTGTCGAGTCCGTGAAAGGGATGACGCCAATGAGCTGATATGTACTATTTGCTAACAGGCAGCAGGCATATTCCTACTGGCGAAATTGATATGGAGCAATTTGATGGCACAGACAAGTCTTGCCGAGTTTGAGGAGCAAATAGATGAGTTCCCTTCTGAGATCAACAAGGCGTTAGTTTAAAGCACTTCGCATCAACTCGGATACCTGACCGTCCAACAGATATGAACGAATTATGGATAGAATAATCCATCAAGCTCCTCATCAAATGAAAACAGGCGCTTTACAGTTGCTTGGGTGGCTTGTTTGTGCAAAGCGGCCGCTAAAATGGCACGAGATACAGTCCCTAAAATCAATTAACATTGACAAGCAGTTTGTTGACTTTGCGCGTCACAAGTTTTCAGTATCCGGGAAAGACCTTTGTGGCTCCTTGGTAGAGCTTCGAGCTGACGGAACCCTTGAGCTAATTCATGTATCAGCAAAAGCGTATGGTGTAGGCGAGCCGATCTATGCTGTAGCAATGCTAACAAATAAAAATACAGGTTTTTGACTGAAAATGCGCGTTACATAGATAAGGATTCCAAGGAACTTGAACTCGCTTGCATTTGCATTGACTATCTCAATCTTCCAGCGTTTGGGTGTCAGCCAACAACGGAAAGAGTACTGAACGGAGATTACGGATTCATGGACTATGCTGTTTTGAACTGGACCAAACATTTAGAAGCAGGCAACTTACACCTTGGCGGCCACGAAAACCAAATTAGCGAACTTTCAGAATCCTTGGAGACATTCATCAGAAATCATTGGAGGGAGCCAGCTACCAGAGTCCCCTTATCCGATGGCACTAAAAAGAGCCTCAAGTGCTTCCAGGCTCTGGAATTCTACGACCAGCTAGAGCAATCAATAGCTTCATGGAAAAAGCAGATTCGACTGTTGAAGGATGTCAAGTCCCGAGAGGTTGCACTCGACCTCGTTGACCTGATTCTCAGCATTCGAAAGGTCCTAGAGGATATAGTGACCTCCCGTTCCGACCCTTTGACACAAAGAAAAATCGAGGATAAGTACGGGAACAAGCTCTTTAAGTGTCCTCGACTTACGTGCCAATTCTTCATTATTGGTTTTTTGACCCAGAATGAACGAGACGAACACCTTCATAAACATACTCGGCCTTTTCGGTGTACCGACGAGGGATGCAGAGGCTCTTTTTTTGGATTTGCGTCATTGTCTCAGCGGGATAAACACATCAAGGATATTCATCCTAGAGAACCCAGTCCCGGTCGAGAATTCCCAACTGTTGAGGATGTGGAACATAGTATGAGAATTGATGCTATTATAAACGAGGCCACCGTCGTGGAGGAGGCCCCGCCACCACAGCCAGAACCAGAGCCCCTTTCAGAAGGACTTTCAGAGTCGAATTCGGAGTCGCACTCGGATTCAGACATGGAGTTAGAGCCAGGGCCAGACCTGGAGCCAGAAGATGTCGGCCGATCACAGCCGCAAAGAAAACCCAGAAAACCACAAGAGTTTAAATGCCCACATTGTCCCAAAGTGTACAACAAAAAACACAATCTCACCTCACATCTACAAAGCCATGGGGACAAGCGATCGTTTTCATGTCAACAGTGTACAAAGTCTTTTGTTAGGAATAGTGATCTAAAGCGCCACCAGAAAACACACCAAGAAAAGAAATATATTTGTGGAGGCGTCCTTCAGAATGGGGCCACTTGGGGCTGCGGAAAGGCTTTCAGTCGGGCAGATACCCTGAAAATCCACCAGAAATCCAAGGCCGGCTGGAGGTGTATTCTACCTTTCGAGCACGAGAACGACGAGTGAGAAGAGTTAAAGGACGAGACCATTTCGTTAGAACTACCTACTATTTATTTTTAGCTGTGATTATGCAGATATCTTGAAAGTAAAAAAAAGTCCCTGAATAAAGCAAGGAGATTTACCCTTGGACTGAACAGGAATGTCGCAATGTTGAGTTGGAAATAACGACTAAGGTACAGAAATATGGCTCAGCAAATTATCCAGTTGTACCCTCTATGGTAACAGCGGTGGGTGACATCAGAAACTAGTTATGGGAAACAAAAATTAGGTATCCAAGCAGCTGTTGTACATGCTATTGGTCGAGATCAGCTCAGTGGGGCCTGCCAACGCTTCCAAGTCCGGCAAGCTCTGCCAAGTTCTGCCAGGTTTTGCCAGGTTTTGCCAGGTTTTTTACTCTATATGACGAGGTGGCACTAAGTGTGGCTTGAGCGTTTCGAAGCAACGTTCCCAACAACTCGACGTGAGTGAGTTATTGGGAACGTTGTTTCCCAGTAGCAGCACACCCTGACAACCTTGATAATTTAATTACGCTAACGCACTGCTATGAGGCTGTTGCAAACCAAATCCTATGAGCTTTTCGAAGTTGGAGATATTCCCGTTCCATTTCCTTCCTATGCTATTCTGTCTCATACATGGATATCACCTAAAGATGAAATTACGTATCAAGATATGAAAACAAGAACCGAGGACATCAAGAATGGTGTGTACAAGCAGAAGGGCTGGTCAAAATTGAATGATTATTGCGACCGGGCTTCTAAGGATGGCTGGGAATGGGCCTGGATGGATACCTGCTGCATCGACAAGAGTAATCCAGCTGATACTCAAGAAGCTATCAATGCAATGTTCCGATGGTACCAAAATGCAGGCGTCTGTTATGCTCATCTGAGCGATGTCAAATTTTCGACAACCAGCCAGATCCTCTCTCTTACGGAGGATAAGGATCTTGACTCGGCCATGAGCAGTCTTCGAACAGCTGCCAAGAATGAATTCATCGGTGCTAAATGGTTCACCAGAGGCTGGACGCTCCAAGAACTTCTCGCCCCCCACTACCTGATTTTTGTCGACCGCGAGTGGCGCCATATGGGTACTCGAGAAAGCTGGGCTCTTGAGATTGAGAAGGCTAGTAATATTGAAGCACGTCACCTCAATGCATTCAACCCGACAAATTTTGCTTCTTGCTCTACAGCGATGAGATTTTCTTGGGCTTCTGGCCGGGAAACGACGGTGGAAGAAGACGAGTCATACTCATTGTTGGGTCTCTTTGGGATCAGCCTGCCTCTCATCTATGGTGAAGGGGGCAGGCAGGCTTTCAACAGACTGCAGCGCCAGCTCATTCATGTCTATCACGACGACTCTGTTTTTGCCTGGAAAAGCTCCCAGCCAGGTCCCAAGCCTGGAGTTGGGATACTTGCCCGCTCAGTAAAGGACTTTTGGGATGCTTCGAGGATTACAGCAGGACAATACGGCAATGCATACTCCATGACTAACAGGGGCCTGGAAATTACTTCCAAGTACTGGAGACAGCGGAGCAATCCCGACGGCGTAATTGTACGTCTGAACTGCAGAATTGGGTCCGCCTCCGACGCCGAGAAAGAGACCGGGATATATCTTACCCACGACGCTGTCGCCGACGTCTACTACCGAGCGCGCATTCATGAGCTCTGCGATTTAGGCCACCTTGATCTCAATGATTGGTATGAAGAGCGACGTCGCGAGCCTCTCTTCATCCGCGCCAATAACTATTTGGAGCCGGCCACGTCATCAGCTATGTTCGTAATAGAATATCCCGAGCAAATCCAAATTGTGGCAACATATGTCGCCACCTTCGGGCAGTCTTTCACGAACCGAGGAATACAGCCTTTCAGCATTATCACAAGTGGGACATCTGCTAACGGGTTTAAAACGAAAGAGCTGTCTATTGAGCCGAAAAGTGTAGTCTTTCTTAACATTGAGCTTGAAGAAGAGGGTACCAAATTACAGCTGGATGTGATCATTAGCCTCACAGAAAGCTGCTTCCCGTATGTCGGTACCTTGGGGAGGGGTGCACAGCCATGGCAACGGCTTGGAGATCCAATGGATGACTCTGTGAGCAACGCCATGTACAATGCATTGGCAAGCCATATCCATCGAACTCGCCCATCGGATTCAACATATCCGTTGGTCGGCATGACTAAGATCGATAATTTGTCTATGTCTACGAACATCCTTCCCAAGCCCCCACGAAGGAGTGCAGAGATTAAAAGGCGCAACTTGGCATTGAGAGAATACGTGTTGAGAATTGAGTTTACCCAATGGGTGAGAGTTAGGGGGCGACATATAAGACTCAGGTCTTTAAATGGGAACGAGGACGCTGCAAAAAGACCAAGAATGTCGTATTGAGTAAGATATCCAACAGCAGGGCTTTGTGAATTGGTCGCATGCAAAAAGGTGAGACAAAAGCGTGAGCCGGACGATCTTAGGCTGATCTTATGGGCTCGACTCAGCTTTGATATCGGGTGGGATCATATCTCGTGCCGCAAGAGTCAGACTCTCATTCAAATAGATCCAATCTCCATCATCAAGACTGACATCCTTCTCAACATCATACTCTGTCCCGTCAGATGAAAGCCTCCGAAGCCATGCATCACGGCGAGTTGAGGGAGCAATGATTCCATCCATCCATGTCGTAGATCTTTGGTTGCCCAAGGTCTGGATCATTCCAATCATAGGCGTTCGACCACTAAACTGGAGAGTAGTCGCGTCAACCTTGACACCTTCTCGCTTGAGCCATTGAGACGCCAAGCGATCATCACTATAAGCTATATAGTCAAGGATAGAAGAAACAACAACAAGCGATAGAAGTGCAACCCCATCCCAGCCTTTTTGAGCTGCGGCATAGGTCATGACGAGGATTTGCAATGCCTCCAAAGCTCGTAGGGCGTAAGCATGCCAGATACCCAGCGGAGAGTGAACGGACTGGACCATGGTCTTGTTAAGCATGGTGTCGATAACTCCACGTGAGCCGATGTATAGATACCATGTCGAAGCATTCTCATTTAGAGCTACCAACATACAGCCCGGCAGACCGGCTTCATTATTTTTAAGGTACCCGTCTGGCCGCTCGATAACCATAAGATGTCTGCTTATACGTAAGAGAACGGCAAGTAGCATCGCTGCACCTGTTCCGTAGAGCCCGCAGAGAGAGCAGACGACGCCGACCCCGAGAAGCCCCGTGGGGAGAAGCACGTCGAAGATAATGGGGAGACCAGACCAAAGACATCGTGCGCGACTGATCTCTTTCGTGGTCTCGGTAAAGCGCAGGATATGTAGCTTTTGATAGCGACGAAATGGGCTGCTGGGCTTGAGAGGCTTGAAGCCTTCTTTTGACCCAGGGATCTGTTCCACGTCTTCCGGTACTTTCTGAACATTGACTTTGCGAAGCGCATGAGCACTGAGCATCGCGGCAACTGCTCCGTTGGCGCAGGGGAATATGCTTCCCCAGTTGACGTCCCAGACCTTCCTACGAAGGTCGTTGCCAGAAGATGCGCGATCTAGGAACTCCTGGCCTTGCTGAAGGAAATCGGCTATCGTTGCTATGACCCCCAAGCGAGGGAATAGTGCGACAGGAACATAACCAGTTAATGCGGTTTGGCCTACTAATTTATGTGGCAGCCGGCTGCTGGAGAGATAAATAACTAATGGTAGTAGGGCTGCCCATTCGAAGATGATGGAATATGGTGATGACGAAGTCGAGAGCACTGGCGGTTCAGCGCCGATGACTCCGAAACTGGCTGGAGAGTCTTGCGATTGCATAGTAGTAAAGGACATGAGGGTTGTTAATTGAATAGTTGTCTTGGCACAGGAGTTCTTCGTTCTTCTCTTTATTATACTTAAATCTTATCAGATGATGGAGGTTGAAGCCTAATATGTCAGCCCACTGATATCAGCATCAGCACAGCCTACGGTGCGGGGCCTCGGAATGCGTCTTTGCGCAGGTGAGTGATCACCAAAAAGGGACAGGTCGGAACTTCGACGGCCCTTATTTGAGTCTCATGACACGATCCTTCGGTGGGAAGTAAGCGAAGTGGATTTTTAATCCGTCGCGATAGAAGATTTATACAGTTTTCAAACAGAAAAGCACAGGAACATCCATATTTGAATGTTGCCAACATGAGCCCCGCTACATCGGGTTGGGGCAGTCTTGTCGCCCGCATGTACAGGCCTAGGCAGAAAGACCTTTCACTGAGATATTGAGGCATTATGTAAAGATATAAATCTTTCTTCCAGCAGTAGCGTCGTCGACTCCATGAACACAGGAGAATTTCTCTGCAACTCGAGGTCAGACTCAACATAAGTACTGGCGATGACCTGTTCTCATACAGATTATGGCGGTTGAAGGCGGAGCTGAAATTCCACACTAGCAAATTCCCATTGGCTGCAGTACGCCGTAGCCCGTAATCGGGAGTGCCCCGGTTCGCCATTCATAGAATTTGAGATAATGACAAGAGTCGAGAACTCAATAGTGAGATTAGCGCTTCAATAACTATGTGATTATGTAGGAGACACAGGTTTGTAGCTTGAATAATTGAGAATGTGAGCGGCAGACTGGGGAATACCTTGGGAAGCAAGCTGCGACACTTTATAAAGTCAGTGTCGCATCCTACAACAGTTGCACGAGCATCTGCACTACCCGAACTTCTGCGCCTCGTTGAGAGATTTTGGGCCAAAATAGATATATGTAATATTTACTTAC